>JAJOOO010025862.1:0-20941 GCA_029582685.1 Solanum piurae | reverse complement strand
TGAAAGTATCTTCGTGTGTGAAGAAAGTTTTAATTCCTTATGGTTTTGGTGTCTATGCGATGAATGAATGCTAAGAGGCTTGTATTAGACCTCTTTGAGGTCGAGTACGCCGGTTACGACTAGGGGGTGCTCCCGGGTCGTGACAGGAAGCATACTAGAACTAGCGTTATGGGGAACACAATCCTAGTTTCATTTAATCAATTGAATCAACTTTATAACGTAATATCATGTAAGTCGTTAATTTGGAAGTCTACTACTAATCTTAGTTACTAAAACATTACAACCAACTCATATTTACTTTCAATAATTATTTTCTTAAGAGATAATAACAACATTCGAATAATTGCGATAGTGAAACCTTTTTTGTTAGTCAATTCTCTGTGGGATTGACCTCAACTCAAGTTGAGTTCTGTAAATTGACATTGATCGTTTACACCTCTTAATTGAGGTGTGAGTTTGGGAGTATCATGTTATTATCAATGATTTTTCTACAGTTTCTCTACTATTGCAGCTATGTTATATAGATTGACTCAACATGGTGTGGGTTTTAAGAGGTCTGATGAGTGTAAGAATAGCTTTCGAAAGCTCAAGACCTTGTTGACTTGGTCCCTTTGTGGACTCTACTAGAGGACGGTGTGGACTTTACTATGTATTGTGATGCTTCAAGATTTTGTTTGGGTGCTGTATTGATGTATAAGGGGAAGGTGATTGCTTATGCTTCTAGGTAGATGCCGTCCCATGAGAAGAACTACCCTACTCATGATTTGGAGTTGGCAATCGTGGTCTTTGTACTTAAGTTATGGCATCACTATTTGTATGGGGTGTATTTTGAGATATTCACGAATCATCAGAGCCTTCATTACATTTTCAGTTAGAGGGATCTGAACTTAAGCCAGCATAGATAACTTGAGTTGCTGAAGTACTATGATGTGACCATTCTATATCATTCGGGGAAGGCCAATGTTGTGGCCGATGCTTTGAGTAGGAAGACTCCTAGCATTGGGAGTCTTGCCGCGCTTAGTATTGAGGAGAGACCGTTGGCTAGAGATGTTCAGATGTTAGCTAATAGTCTTGTTCGGTTGCAGATTTCAAAGGAGAGTGATGGGATGATTCATTTTATTGAGGCTAGGTATTCTTTAGTCCAGCAGATCCGTGAGCGCCAATTTGATTATGAGAAGTTATGACATATTCGAGACAAAGTGTTGAGAGGGGAAGCCAAAAAGTGGGAGAGATTTGGAAAGAACGGCAAACTTGGCTCTGAGTATCACCCATAAAAGGTGTGATGAGGTTCGAAAAGAAGGGCAAACTTTGCCCTAGATTCATTGGACTTTTTGAGATTTTGAGCCGAGTGGGACAAGTGGCCTATAAGTTGTCCTTGCCACCTAGTTTATCGGCAGTTCATGAAACATCGGCAATAAAAACACGACCTCCTAGTAAGAAAACAACAACTTAGCTCCAATTTTATCCTATGTACATTGATTTTTGGATGGCTGCTTACATCAATTACACATTAAATGAGGTTGGATAAAAAAATTGAAGTGCAGGGCTTACATGTAATGGTTTTAAACTTCAAAAAAATAGGATTTTGGTGAGTATTCTTAGTGTGATGTTAGCCAATGATTGAACAAGCTTATTATGTATTTAATGTATGTGGTTTTTAGACATGATAGGTTGTTAAACAATGTTTATGAAAAAAACATTAATTACAGAAGTTTTCGTTGGAAAATAATATAATGTTGGTTTGTAGTTCTTTTGTTGCTCTTCCACTTTTATTTATTTTTCAATGATTACTAATCATTAGCTTATTATTATAAAAATATTAATATCAATATATATATATATATATATATGTATATATATATGTAATTCAAATATTTGAAATAGAAAGAATGAGAGATGAGCTAGTACTACATAATGAAGGAAAAGTATTGCTAAAAAGCACAGATGGTGATCTAAGGGCACTAAAAATATAATACAAAGATACCTAAGATTCATCAAATATTTTACTTGTTTCACTGTTGACAAAAGTGGCGTGCTACACCTTCTATAATAACCTTTAGGCTTGAATTTTTGAGAATATGAGACCTGACATGTTAATTCGTATCAAGATTAGGAACTTGATAATAGATTTAGGTAAGTTTTTGAGTTTAGGCTAAACCTATAATAATATGGGTAATATCATCTCTATTTGTGGAGGTGAAGGTTTGACAAAATAAATATCCTAGCTTAGATCAGCTCAGAGGAAAGGCTTGGCATCAAAAACTTTTATTATTTTTCACCTTTGATAGAGCATGAGACACAATCTTTAGATTCAGAGATCAGTTATATGTTCTGAATGCCACATCGCTTCTATTGAAAAATATGGGACATGTGAACCACCCTCGCAACTCTGTTCACATAGGATCCATGAAAATGTGTCATGGTATTAGGAGATATGTTGTCAATAAGGAGAGGTAGAGCATCAGAATCTTAGTTTGCTGACTCAGGAGATAGTTATTCCATTGTGGAAGTGTAAGGAGATAAATGTGAATTTTGTTACATGTTTTCCTTATTCGCGAGGGAAGATCAATTCCATTTGGGTGATTATTCACAGGTTGACGAAATCGACTGACTTTTATCTAGTCAGGACTACCTTCTAGTGGAATGCTATATTAGGATGTACATTAGAGAGTTATTTATACTCCACTATGTCTCAGTATAGATTACTTCAAATAGATGGACACATTTTATAGCACAGTCATAGGGATCCTTGTTGAAGGGTTTGGGACTCAAGTTATTCTTAATACGGATTTTCACCTTCAGATTGGTGGCCAAGACAAACATATGATCTAAATGCTCAACAACATGTTATGGGTGTGTGTGCTAGATTTTAGTGGGAACTGGTATGATCACGTGTTACTAGTTAAATTTTCTTATAATAACAAATTCCAAGCAAGTATTCACATAGATACTTCTGAAGATGTATATGGGAGGAAGTCCAGGTCACCAATTTATTGGTTCAAGATCAGGGAAGTAGAGTTGCTAGGTCATGATCTAGTCCAATAAGTGATAGAGAAGATAAAGTGTATTAGAGATCGGTTGTAGATATCATAGAGTTGTCAAAAGTCTTATGCAAATGTTTGACAGCGAGACATAGAGTTTGATGTAAAAGATTGGGTTTTCTTGAAAGTATGTCCTACGAAGGGTATCATGCGATTCGTCAAGAAAGGAAAGGTGAGTCCAAGGAATGTAGGGCCATAAAAGATTATTTGGACGATTGGTAAGGTGGCTTACAAGCCTTAGTTTCCTTAATAATTTAAAGCGGTTCATCCGGTGTTCAATGTATCTAGGTTATAGAAGTGCATCGAAAATGCTTTGAATTACGCCCATTGAGGATATTCTTGTCTCTAAAGACTTGTCTTATGGTAAGGTGTTAGTGGCTATTTTGGATTGGTAAGGTGAAGTGGTTTATATGAAAGTGTTACGGTGGAATAACAACGTTGAGGAAATAAGGAAGAAGTACCCCCAACTATTGACGACTTAATCTAAGTTGTGTTTCAATAATTGACAATTGTTTCTATACACAAACTTAATTGTATTTTAAATATACGAAGCCTTGTAAGTGGATTTTTAGAGTTTTATCCAAGATTTGCGGACGTAACAAATATAACTTTGCAAATAGCATAGTATTAGCAAATAATACAATCAAGAGATTGTTCGAATCCATTCGCAGATGAATGTTCCTAAGGAGGGGAAAATCTGAGACCCCATGGTTCTTTCACATAATATGTGTCTCATTGCATGAGTGTATGAGGTTTATATGACATGGTGTATCATTTTAGGAGAATAAGTTTGCATAGGGGTGGTAAAAATGAAAGAATTAGACTAACGTTATGGGTCAAGGATGCCCTTAAACAAGTTCGAGTTAAAGAATGTCTCTTCTAACACCCCACATGTTCGGAAGGTTTAAGTTAGCTAGTACCTTCTGGGTAAGACAAAGACTGTCTTATATGATAAGAAGGATGTTTTATAATGTTATATAGTCACCCAATGATAGTAAGTTAAATTTTAAAGTGAAGAAACTTTGGAAATAAAAGTCGACAAAGTTAGCGTAAGTTTCTTTCATAAACTTTCTGAAATTTGGGTAAAATGTCTCGGAGCTTTTCTCCCAATATATACAACATTAGAAGAACCCTAATATACCAAATCAAAGGTCTACGAGTCTACTATCCAACGCACTATACCATTTGTCCATACGACTTCAGAATAGAAGGATATTAAGATTTTAGTGAGACTGCATATACATGCACATGAAGGTGCCCCCCTAGCCCCTATGTCGGTTTAGCTTTATAAGATTGTATTTCCTTTCGTTTTATCTCCTTTTTTTTCAACCAAATAAGAAGAGAACAGTCGTAAATCCTCTCCAAAGGTTCTCCTATCATCCAAGCAAAGATCTACAAGATTTCAACGTGGTTTCACCCTCGAAATGTTCATAGAGATTGTGTTACTTCATTCCTCCTCGTTGGTTATGATTTGAAGGATTCTTCAAAATGAAGGACTCTAGTTTTTTTGGGTGGTGTTGCTGCTGTTTGGAGGTATTAATTCTTACCCTTCATTTTATTGAGTGAGTCCGTGTTATAGCTATGCTATATAAGCAAGAACACGAATAGATGGCTGGAAAATCGTATTTGGATAGTTATGTGATGTTGGGCTGTTTTTGAAGTACTTTCTGATGTTGTTGTTGCTGGAATTTTTGTAAATGATTTGTTTGTGTGTGGTTGTTGTTGATATTATTCTGGAAGAGAAGAAGAAGTATAGATGGGCAATTAATTATAAGATAAATAAATGTAACGTTGGTTATATTATTGCATTGCAATTTTCAAACGACTTCTTCTTGGTTCAACGTCTTGTGTTTGAGGAGACTCTTTGTAATTGAGGAGACATGCTAAAGTACTATATGATCCATCAATATTAAGTTAAGGTTCTTCCCTTTTATTCTCTTATTGCTTATGAAGAAAAAGATATGATTCCGAACGTAATTATTAGATGAACTCACAGGATGGTGATTGAAAGCCGTAAGTGTGAGTTCTTATGGTTATATTGAACAATTATAGGAATGTATTACATATATTTTTTCTGGCTTTAATGGTTTGAAGACTCATGTTGGGATTTTGTTGTGGTTATTTTAGGGTTGGAAAGGAGGGGTGTGGCGATACGCTGAGTTTTTATTGTTGTGCAGACATAATCTATTTGCTTCTTGTTGACTATTGCATAGGCCTCCACTTGTTAATGGAAGCTGCAAAAATATATGTGATTTCATTAATTTTGGGTTATAATTTGGAGAAGAAAATGTAATGAAGCATACATTTAAAAAGGGTCTGACGAGCTAATTACTCTGCTAGTAAGCTCAAAATTGCTAACTTTATCCTGATGAGTTAATATTACGCCTGTGATGGTTGCGTAACATTATTTTCTGTAGATTACATACTGTAAGAAAGGGGTACAATCCATGTTGATACTGCAAGACCCAGAATTGAGGTCTGTTAAGGCTAAGTGTTGTACTTCCTTTGAGCACGAAGATTGGAATCCGAAATTCTCAAATGTTGTTTTACTATTCCATTGCTAGAAAGACCTATTCTAAAAGGCATTGAGATTGTAGCTGGCGTATTTTTGTGACTTAATTATGTTGCTATTACACTCGTTCGGTTATATAGGGTATTCAACGTCTTTATGTCATTTTGTTGATTCTCTTAACTATAGGTCCATGTGTTACAAATTCTTATTCTTCTTTAGGTGTTGTAACCTAAAAATATCAGGGATGAACAATATGTATTTGAAATCATTCCTCCTTCCTCACTAATTTCTATTTTTAAAACCATTAAAATAACACGTCGATATCCAAAACTCTTAAATGCAACTAGTATGTTTAAGCTACTAAAGGGAACGTTTTTTTTTAAATACTTTCTTTTACAAATGACTAAGGAAACATATGTAGAAATTAAATGAAGAACTTTAAACTCTTTCTGAACATCCTTAGGTTTAAGTTACCTTTATAAATCCAAGTTAAGTCTTCCAGTTTAATCTACAAGTATATGAGGTTCTACGAGACATTTACATGTGATACAAAAGTGATTACGAGATTATGAGAACAAGAGTATCAATGGGCCAAGATTGACACCATGATTATGGTAACACATATGCATTCTGAATCCATGACATGACATGCTATACATTCTACTCCCGATTACTCCTTTACTGATCTGAAAGTAGGTGCAGGGCGTGAGGACAAACTAGTTCAACACTATGATAGCCTTACATACCTGGAAGAACAACTTGATTAAAAGCCTTGACACCCTAGCTTGAAGGTAAATGATCAAGAAAACTTTTCTTGAGATTCTTGAATTAGTTTCTTGAAATCTCTATGGCAGAGTTACGATTTTCATTAGTGATTCATAATTGTACGGAGGATTTTGAGTTGCAAAATGGAATTCTTGGAGAAAGACTTACCTTGAAGAAGAATCTTGAAAAAGATTGAAATAATCTTGAATGGAGTCTTCTACTTTGAATTTTCCTTAGGGTTTTGCCCTAGAGTTTGAGAGAGAAGAGAATGATGGATTAGAAGATGAAAATATGAGTGTCTTGAGCCTTTTATTTGTCAAGAAATTCGTTTAGGGTTTTCTTGGAGGTAATAAAACAAAAACAACACTTTTTAATGTTTTCCCGTCGGGTAATTCGTATCCGCACTGTATAGGTTACTAAAATAGTCATAACGTTTTACTCAGAAATTGGATTGACGTGAAACTGGCAGCGTAGTAAAGTAGGTTCAAATACTTTAATTTAATAGGTTATGAATTACATAGATCGTTATATTTTATGAGATATGGTCGTTTGAAGTTGACCCAAGTAGAATCTTACATCAAAACTTAATCGATAAGGAAACTTCCAGAACATTTATCAAGAACTCATCAAGAAATAAAATTACTCAATATTTATGGATAGATTCGTAAAATAAAATCATGATTGGCGTGTGGGTGAACGAACCCAACACTATGAAAGCTTACATACTTCAAAGAACTAGATTCTTGGTGAAATCTTGAATTTCTTAAACGAACGCTTGAAACTTTGAAGTTTTTCTCCTCTTGAATCTTTTCTCTAAAACCCTAAATGCTTTTGGGGATGAATGAAATGAATTCTAATCAGTTTCGACTCCTAAAACCTTACTAAAAATGCCTAAATCCGATTGGGTAAGAAAAAGATCAAAATACCCCTCATATTTTCGGGTAACTTTTCTTAATTGGACTGCCGGACTTCAAACATGCATATCTCCCTCATACAAGCTTGAAATTTAGCAAACTCAGTGGCGTTGGAAAGATAATTTAAATACCTTTCATTTGGCATTTTATGGAACACTGGAATCATCATTTACTGAGAGTTATGGTAGTTTGAAGTTGACCCAAAACTCATAACATAAGCATAACTTGCAAAATTTTAGATTTTGCTATTTCCAATTTAGTTCTTTTTGGAACTCAAGGTGCTACATCTAGAATACTTAAGAAATTTTAAATTGCTTGATAAAAACTTACTCACTACGAAGGATGGTTCGAGTCTTAGTTCGAAAATTTTCTGGGGTGTTACAATCATAGTTCACTAACTTATCTTAGATATATTTGTACTTTCAGAGAACTATTAATTTATAATATATTGGGACCATATATTTTTATAGGGGTCTTCTGAAAATATAATATATTATTATTTTATCGAAATAAATAATTTTTTCCATTGACCCAAGTCGGGACCGGAGGAAAATATTATCTTAGAGAGATTATTAATTTTTCGAGTGTTAATTTAGCGAGCTTTTACTATATATATATATATATATATACACACATATTATTTGTTAGATGTAGTGGTACACAAAAACTATTATTTTTCACAAGCATTACCATAGATACAAATAAAATAAAGGCAACATTAGTTGAGCCACATTCATGTATGGTCATCCACTGTGATTTCGTGTTTCCCTTTATAAATATCATCACTTGCGGTATTTTTTATAATTCTTTCGTCTTAAACCTTTCTATGAAAGAACCTGCAAAATTCAATTAAGAATGTACCTACGCAAGTTCATCCACCTCTTTTTGAAGTTGAAATTCACCAAGTCATAAATAATGAAGCTAAAATGTTCTTTTTTTTCACACTCAAAAACCAAAGAAAAGATAAAAAAGGAGAAATAAATTATATAAGAAACTAGGGAGAGTTAGCAAAACAGCCACTCTCAAAACTTATTTGAACATCTAGACACAAGTCTTGAAAAATTAGCTATATAGACACTAATAATGACATCATAAATTATTGTTTCAAAACATACAAGACCAACTCCAAAGTTTTTAATATTACACTTCAGTTCCCCCACCTCTTCCAATAATTTTTAAATTTTTTCCACCATTTAATTTCAGATTTAGAAACTAAGGTCTCTTTACCCTCATAAACTCAATTTTTTGTAATTTTGTACACCTTTTGGCATACGTGGCACACTTTGTGACTCCACATAGCTGAGACACATGAGACATGTTTGGATGCCACTTAAGCCATAAAGGTGTACAAAATTACAATAAAAAATTGGTTCAGATAGGATCTTAGTTTAGTTAAGGTGTGTCTCTGGGATTTCGGTCATAGTCTAAGAGGACCAAAAACTAAGAACCAAAAAAGTTAAAAATTGAATAAAATTATCCTTTAGAAGATAGGTGACCATTTTTTAATTCAATTAAACACTACTTCTTTACTTTTTGTACTAAAAAGTAAATATACATTTCTATTAGTAAAGACAACAATATTTCATTTAAATGAAATATTTGTGATGTGGATCTATAATAATAGACCACGTGGAAAAAATGGTTTTCTAAACTCACAAAATTTGACCATTAAAAGATAATAGCACGAATGGATCCTTTCTGTAATGGCAGTCATATGATTGAGGTCAACTATTAGCGGATGACCTAAATAAGCATTTTTGCAAAGTTCGATGACATATTTGAGTTTTTTCTAATTATTGTAAACTCAAACACAATTTTAAAGAATTTTATGTAATTTTTAATAGTTCAACACTCATCGTTGTGGGGTATACTCACAACACACATGCTCATATATTAGTATATACTAAAATGTAATTATATATATTAAAGCTAGTATTGTGAACTTAAAATCTAAATATATTAATTTAAGTTAAGGAAAGTCATTTTAAGGTGATGCTTCATTTTACCATATCTATATGTTAAATTGGTGGGTAGAATAACTATAATGACCATCTTGTCAGAGCCAAGCTTTTTGGATATGCATCGAGCTCAAAAGTATAGTGAACTTGTGTTGTATATAGTAACAATTTCTTTTTACTTGTCATTCCTATTTGGGCTACTCCTATGTGTAATTTGACTAAGATGCTTGCAAGCCTAAATGTTTGCCAATCGTTTTCTTTGATTTGTCCTCATTGGCACGTCTTGTATCATTTGTGTCACACATTTGATATTGATTTCCTTTTGTTTAAAGAAAATGACTGCACAAGTCGGTCTTTTTTTAATATATCATGGAATAAGACATTATTCTAAAAGACAAGGATAAAGTTGATGTTGCTTTTTACTAAAGCAATTATCAATAGGAGTGAAGCACTATCATTTATTAATAACGCACTAATTGTTGTTTACTTACCAATAATTAATAGATTAATAATGCAATAATAGAGAACTCATACAATACACATTGCAGTCTGTTTATGCCATTGCCAACTGGAATTATTGTTTGATGCCTCACCCATCTCTCTGTACTAGACAACACCTTGTGCCATATATGATTCGAGCCTACGACCAATCAATTAACAATTGATCGAACTATCACTGAGTTATTGAGGAATAATATGAAATTCGATAGGTATATATTGAGGTGAGTTCCATTGCTTAATAATTTATTTTCATACTTCAAAGAAATCTTTATCCTCTGAATATATATCTATATATATATATATATATACTCCACCGGTCTTCCTAATTTAAGTGTCTTAGTTTGATTGGAAGAATTTTGGCAAGCTTGTTAAATTCTCTTTTTTTCTGTATGTTTCAGATGGTCTTCCACTGTGTTGCCCTTTATAATTTATAAATATCATCACTTGCTTTTGTAGCGTGGTAATTGTTTTTCCTTTTAATTTATACAGTCCCTTCATCTAACACCTGAAAAATTCAATAAAGAATTTACATACACAAGTCATAATGAATAAAGCTAACAAATTATTTTATACTCTCCACCAAGTTTCCTTCAATCAAGGAAACGGAAGAAGGAATGAAAAACAAGCATACTATACCCATCTTCCTCAACATTACTCTCATTCGAGATCTACATACTACTCATCAATGCGTCTATCTAACTAAGGGTGTTCTTTGGAGCTCTCATTACTTCTGCCATCATTGAAAAATTGATTTCCCCCATTGGAGATTTCGCTTAAATATTTCTCATGGTAGTCAGAAGAGTGGTAATTTCTCTTTTACCACATTTTTCAATTCCCATACTCGAGGGGCGCAACTGGCTCCTGATGCAAAAACATAGGTTTGAGCCGGCCCTGCTAAACCACTTGCTAATGACGCATGGCAGCCACACACTGTCAAGAAAATAAAGAAGTATATCTCCACTTAAAAATAAGGCATTGGACAACAAGACCCCTATCAGTCGCTCTACAAAGAAAACATCTACTCCCAAAATTTTATATAAAGCAATAAACAGCTAGCGCGGAAGCCTATTTGTGTCGTTAAGGCCACTGTGGTATCTAGAAAAGCATAAATGCTCTTTGGGTCATCAATGCCACCAAGATCTCTATGCAGAATGAAAATCGGTACATACATAAACAATATGTCAACAAGCTATCAAACATCAACCAACTAGAAAGCAAGGTCAACAGGACCATAAACGTGACTATACAACCCAACACTAGTCTACAAGCCTTTAGAAATATCAAACTTAGACGGGACATGATCCCGGCCTAGCCAACGTCTTTAAAAAGCAAAAGAAGCAAACCTCTGGGACTTTGGCAACCCCTAGAAGAAAGGAGTCAACCAATCTACTGGATAGGCAGTTGTGCTACTGGGCAAGTCTCTCTTGTTGTCGCTTAGGACCTGCAAGCATGAATGTAGTGCCTATAGGCAAGGTGTGTCAGTTCAAAATAATGTATTGAGCATGTTTGGTAAACTAAAAAATCTAAAACTAAAGTATAAGTATTGAATGAAAAAGACAAGGGTGACACCAAAGTACAATGCCTTAGCTCCCTATAACATTAAAATACAAGCACGTAAGAAGAAATAACCAGACTTGTCCTCCATAAGCCTAGTGGGTACAAACAACACACAATCCCTATAGGTCCTAACGAGAGCAACCAGTCGCTTAATATCCATATTAGCCCCTTACTAGGATCCCAATGAAAATTTGATCTGAACTTTCTGAATATACATTTGCGATGACTCAATGCAAATCTAAGGCTCTGTGCTACAATGTAACACCTAGGAATTTAGAAGTCTGGAAATGGAACCAAATGGGTGGTCTCCAGCCCATAACTGAGCCATGGCACCCTTCATGAAGCCCTTCACAAGTCGTGAAGGGCGTCATGGCTCGTTGTAGTGCTCATGCCTACCTTCCAGCGTGTGGCCAAGAGGGGATCCCCTCCCACAAGCCCTTAGACAGATAATGGAGAACCTCATGCCTCGTAGTGGTGGTCGTGGAGGGGAGGCAAAATCTACCTCAAGGCCAGCCTCCTCCCACGAGCCCCTAGATGGGTCGTGAAGGGCTAAATGGCCCGTGAAGGTGGGCATGTGGACGGTGAGGACTTTCCTAGCCACTGCTCTAGGGACCATGACTGCCCAAACGGCTAGTGAAGCCCTCCATCTAGGGGATCACTGTTGCGTCCAATTTCACACGCAAGTGTACGCGGTCGCACAAGTAATATAGTGGCTCTAAAAAGAACTGGATTATCGAACCCAAAGGACTTGTCAATTAATTATTCTTACTAAATTATATTAATTCTACTTATTTATTTAAGGGGAGGATTTCAAAAGATGAATTTATTAACTAAAATAAAAATAAAGATAAAATAACTAAAAATCAATTAACTAAGAAAAGATAGATGTATACACAATCAATGAATGAATCGATCTAGGATTATAATTTAACCAACAATCATTTTTAGCATCAAATTCATCAACTTATTTGATTAGTTATTGATTCACTGGGTTAAATGTATGATCATGGTCTCCCGAACTCTAATCGCCTATATTATATAACAACCTAACTACATCGTTGAGCGGGGATAGGCTGGATTAAGTATCGAGCATTACAATTTCTTCCTGTATAGTGACCAAGCATGATTTCTAGGTATATCCCTATCCTAGATACAAATTAACCCTAATTATTAAGAGAAAATCATGATCCTTATATTCCACGTTCTATCCTCTTATTCCTCTCCCGAGTTCAATTCGGACAATATGTTTATTTCAATGGTGATCAAGCATCAAAATAGTAATCACAAGAATATAAGAACAACTAATATGATAAAAAAAATCATGTCGAATCAAAATCACTAAACAATCATTTTGTAAGTAAATATAATCCAAGAACGAGAAGTTTAACTCCACATAGACAGTGCAATTACAACGATTCATTCAATGAAAAGATGTAAAATAAAATAAAAGAGAAACAAAAGATGAAACCCTAAATCAAAAGTTAATTTTTACATTCTATCCTCCCTCGTCTAATAATTATTCTTATGGACTATTTATAGATGTAGGAAACCCTGAATAAAATAATTGAGTCCAAAACAAATTACGAACCAAAACCTTAACGGAATTGAATTCCTCCTTGTCTGTGTATTCCGTGTAACCGCTTCAACAATTCGATTTTGCACCACCTTGCATCAATTGGGCAGTGCCTTTAGAGATTGCCACGTTGCAGACTTCGTTTCAATTCCAATTTCAATGTTTTACTTTGACCAACATATACATTATTTTATAACGTTTAATCATTAAGCTGTCTGCTTGATTTCCTTCTTCAACCTTCCATATTTAATTCGTTTTAGCTTCAAACTTCTTCAACTTTACACCAATTTACTCCTACAAATAAAATACACTATTAGCATAATTCATAAAATTCATGCTAAAAAAGGACAGATATAAATAATAAATGTGAGGCAAATAATGCTTAAAAATATGTATTTTGGCCTCACATCACTCGCATTAGCTGTAAGTCAGGGTCAATTGGGTCTTTCCTAATTATTTTATCTTTATACTACACCATTTTTTCCATTACGTAGAACCCATATATAAGTGAGTTTAACCCCAAAATCAACCCATTCAAATCATTCTCCAAAATTTTCAAAAGAAGAAGAAGTCTTCCTCTCAAAATATTTCTCTCCAGAAAGCATGAAGAAAGAGGGTTCAACCTAGGGTTCCAAGTGAAGTGTCCAATTCCTCCATTGAAGTTAAGACATTGATATTGAAATATGACAGTTTTCATCCATGGATTCCTTCCATTCATGTAGTTCGTAAAATCTCTAATTTTCAAAGATAGAAATCCCCAATTGAGTTAGGGGTTTTCTTCTATGTTATGGGTTCTCTAAATTATGGATTTAATTTATTGATTTATGATTTTTTGATGCATGAATTGAGTTAATTTCATGTTTTATGATGATCCCCAATGAACCCATGAAATTCCCATGTTTTCCAAGTTATGATTATATAATGTGGGCTTTGGATTTTGAAAGAAGAGTTTATGAAATCAAGCATGTTCTCATCAAATTTATGTAAATGTTTTAAGGATGCTTTTAGATTTAAGTATCAATAATATTGTTGTTATTGTATTTTTGAAAGGATTTCTCATATACACATGAAAGCATGATTTGTGAAAGGGCATTATCACATAATAAGAGTTCTTAAGGTTGAAAGGCTTTCTTACCTAAAATGAACCAAATGTTAAGGAGCTATTCTAAAACCCATGCTCTCTAATTGAATGACAAGAGGCGATTACCCATGTCACATGATGTAAGGAAAAGAGGTGATTACCCATGTTCCTTTAATAGCTAAGATGAATATGATTAAGAACTATTATGTGGAAGTTAAGCTTAGCACTGAGTGGACAAGTGTTGATTACACATGTCCCATAAACTATGAGCCAACATAGGATTGTTTAGATAGATATTAGCTATTGGATCCACAATAAGTAGAAGTTCATGGTCCTTACCTTGGCAGGTAAGATACCCTTTTTCGGTGTTGGAGACACCATATTCCTTGTTATTAGCTCACATGGTCTTACATGTCGGTTAAGGCTACTTCTCACAAGCAAGTTATGATGAACCAAGGTTACTTCAAGGAAGTATTTCGTAAATGTTTAAGATGATGATTGTGTGCATTGACCATGCTGTATGACTCATATTTTTTAACCCTCATATCTCATGTTTTAGCTTGGTCATTGCATTTCCTGAAGGTATCTCTTTTAAGTATGTTTCAAATGTTTTATTCATGACTATTGATGTTTGACGTAATCAAAGACACAACTTCCAATTCAAGTGCCAACAATCACATGTAGTAATATAACCTAACCGAATGGGTTGCGGTCGAATCCCAAGGGAGCGGTTCGTAATCGAGAATTTAATCAAAAAGTAAAACTTAGTTCTAATCAATCATAGTTATAAACATTAACGAAAACAAACATATTAAATCAAAAAGTGACACGAATTCAATTATCAATGAGGGGTTTGTATTTAACTAATAAACCAAAAATAACAAAAAATATAAAGATGCGAGATAGGGAGACGGGATTCTTGGGATGTGATAGGAATATGAGATAAAATAAACAACCGGGTAAATTCTATTGATAGTAAATTGCTGAACATTTGTAACTAATCTAGACTTTAGTGAGGGTAAATTTTCTCTAGAACAACTTACCCCGAATCAACTCGGTTTCTCTCGAACGCTGAGTTGCAGCAATTAAGCACAACCTTCACCTTAGTCCATTCACTCTCTCGAGCTGAATGGGTGGGAGAAGTTCTACTAGAATTCACTCTCTCGAGCTGAATGTCTGGGAGAAGGTCTAGGATTCACTAGCTCGAACTGAATGTGTGGGAGAAGGTCTAGGATTCACTCTCTCAAGCTGAACCCACAACGACCCAATAACCACAGGGTATCGATTTAGTAGTTTTGGTTTTAAAACTTGTCTCTCGAGCAAGCTAAAAACACTAAGATGAAATAGTATTTGCAACTACAATCCCATTAAGTTTAAACACAACTACTAAACTAAATCACATTTAAACAGCAAATAGACTATCAATGAGCAATACCCAATAGTAAATCTAACCCATAATCACATAATCACACCCCAAGAATTGGGGTTTTAGCTAGACATGATTTAAATCGATACCAACAAGTGTTTCCATGAAATGGGTACGATAGAAAATGTCTTTAAGCACGTCAAGGATGAAGATTCTTCAAGACCCACTTCCAATTTCTTGGAATTGTAAACCTTCAAATCTTCAAAGCTCAAGAACAATGTCTCCAAAGACTCTAAGAACTCAAACTGAAATATTCTAAAAATCAGTAATAATTCGCTACAACTTGATACTAATCTACAAATTTAAATAGGTAGTTATAGTTTTGAAAATTTGTGCTTCAAAGGACCACTCGGCGTAGTTAGTTGGGATCATCGATGCACTCGGCGATTCTCCCTTTGGTCTAGTTCATCGGCTTTCATCTTTTGCCTTCAGCATCTTCACATTTTGAATCATTGGACGATATGGTGTTGCTTCGCGAAACTGTTTAGCGACATGCCAACTGCTCTCTTTCATCTCCAACTTGATCTTTTCCTTCAGGGCTCAACACACTGGAACTTTGGGCGAGGTTAAGGCAATTCGGTGACTCGCCTAATGCACTAGGCGAGGCCTTCATTTCTTCGTTCTTTCAGCCGCCTTGTTCCTTGTTTTGCTTGATAGCGTCCATGTTTTGTCTCTCAACTCAAATACCTGAAACATAAGGATTTACATCAGTTATTGAGAAAAAATATGCATTTGAGGACACTAAATCTATCAAAATAAACCCTAAAAGAGTCCAAATCGTGGACTCATCAACACCCCAAACTTACACTTTTGCTTGTCCTCAAGCAAAACTCAAGTTCAGTAGTTCAAAAGGGATGTCTCAATTATGAATGCACACAAAATGTTTCAACTTACTTGTGCAAGGATCAATTGTGCACTCAAATATTTAAGTTGTTACTCACCATTACCAAAGAATCTCAAGCTCACTATACTTGTTTCAAATGCAAGTTCAAGCTCTACAAAGGTATTCAAATACCCTCACATAAAGAATGATTCCATATTCACACACAATGGTTCAATCATTTAAGGCTCTCAAATCAAGATCAACACTCACACTCACACAGATAAACACAATGCATGATTTCACCCATAGGTTTGCCCTTATTTTCCAATCGACTTTTGCCTCATCTCATTCAAGATCAAAAAGGTCTTTTCAAGGCTTGTAATGGGAATGAGTGTAATGGTATGGTCATTTAGGCTTATAGGCTGAAAATCTTCATGAAATATGATGTGAACAACATCTTCTTTCCTTCTCTTCAATTTCATTCAAGCTCAAAAGTCACCTCTTATTCATCTTCCATGAGTCATTGGGAACCCCATTTTCTTTGTATTTTCACAATTTTATTTCACAACTTTTTCTTTCTTTTTCTTTTTCAATCTTTTCTTCTTTTTCTCTTTTTTTTTATATGGAGGCGTTCCATTTTTCTCAAAACATGGGCATACGGGACTTCTTTGCATTTACTTGATTTGCCTTCTCTTTTCACCACACCCCCAACTTAGGCTTTTGGCCTAAGTTGGCTACTCAAACAAACTACAAATCATGAGGATTATTGGTAATGGGTCAATAAAAAGGCTCAAAGGGTGCTCAAAAGAGGTTCACACACTCGCAAGGTAAGCCGCAAAAGAGGTATAATTTCAAATTGGTTCACACTCTTTAAAGTTGCCAAAGATCATCTCAAGAAATTGCATCACTTAGCCAACCGGACCAATGGGGCAAATTCTAGGTGTCATCATGCATGGTTCACGGTAAGCTCATCACACAAGGCACTGACACCAAGTCAAACAAGACTCCACACTTTTGCTACTGTGCAATGTTCATCACAAGAGACTCGATTCGATAATTGGCTAGTCACAATGAGATGAAAAGAGTTCACATATTTTTTATGCAACTTCAATTGGTCTTATTGTAGCCGCACATTCATTTTTGTTCGATGATGAGCACTAGTCAAGTCATCGATATTGATCAAAACCGGTACTCATATTTGGAAAAGAACAACCACATTCAACACATACAAGAGGTGGCAAAAAAAATTCGAAAGGATAAAAAATCATTTACAATTAAAAGCAAGGAGCACAAGCTCAAACCTTCCACAAAAAGCAGTGTATAACACGAATTTAGCTCAGAGCCCAATATATAAACAAAACTAATATGCACAAAGGTGGGCCTCACCCCATCACAAATAAAAAACATTTGTCCTCAAATGCAAACGAAAATATCCGAATGTAAAATAAAGTAAGACAGAGAGGGAGGTAAAAAGGGGATCCTGTCTATTCAGTCGCTCCATCTGTCTGGGCATCAGTGTTCGATCCATCTATCTGGTCTCGGGTCTCAGTACTCGGAGTCACCTCAACAGGAACAATATTAGCACTAGGAACAGCCAATGAGGTCTCGATAAGTGATGTCTAGATCACCAACTGCATACTCACCCTCGCAAGATCCGGCAAGTCGATATATGCTCTCCTCATGTATATGTATCTGCTCCTCGTCAGTTTCAACATTCGACTCACTCACTGCGGTCTCATCACGGTGTACATCGTCGGGTGTAGCCGAAGAGATCAAGGGCATCTACATCATCATCATCATTCAGTAATGAAGTGAAGTCGGTAGACTTGAGATAGTCTATGTCCTTCATCAAGTTTGCTACCTTGTCCTGTAAATCCGTAACCTCGGAGGTCTCCTCCTGTATGCTCTAACAAGCTATGACTCTCACAGCCAACTCATCAACAAAAGTCTAGAGGGGGGTAAGTGCAGCAAGGATGGCACTCTCGATCATTCCTGGGATGGATCTCTCAAGTCGGGTCACCCTCACATCAGCTGAATAGGCCAAGTGTCCCATCTTCAGGATCATGGCCTGAGTAATCCTGGTTGGCTGGGATAAGGTGGCGGTGCCCGGAACCTGTGAAGAAGTAGAAGGGGCAGAAGTACCTAAAGGCCTGGAGGCCAGAGTAGGCGAAGACGCCTCTGCAAGTATAGAATCCATAACCACCTTCGGGGATGTGTCCACCGGAGATGCCCTCCTCCTGTTAGCCTCCTCTATAGTATACTTGGCCTCAATGCGAAGGATGTCAGTGGATGAAGATGGGATAATATCAAGATCTCTAGCAGCATCCCATGGCATTCCAACACGCCGACACAACTCTGTGATCAACACTGGGAAGGGCAAAGAGGTTTTCTTCTGCTTGGCTCTCATTGCCATGTCCTACTCTATGATAATACCTAAGTTGAGCTGCCTCTTTGATAAGATAGACCCTAGGCAGGCTGCGTTTGCATGTCGGAGGATAGATTCATTCTGTGAAGGCATAAGTGAACTACTTATGAATCCAAACCAATAACGGGAAGCTATATTCAAATCCTTATTCTCTATCTCCACTCCCGCCTCAATCCACCTAGGATTGGTATCAGAAATAAAGGGGGCAAGCCAACCCTTTAGATCCTCCAGAGTTTGTGTCGTAGGCAGGCCTTCATATGAGAGAGAAGACCCTGGAGGCCTATCTAACATATCATTAATGTACTCCTCACTGTAGTTCACTTCTACACCTCGAACAGTGACCAACTTAATCGGTCTGAACTTACTGGCCTTCTTTTTACTCTTCGACACCAGTTCACCATATGTTGTGTAGAACTCATGGACCCATGAAGGAATATACGGACCTCGGGGCCTGGTGAAAATCTGGAATTGGTGCCATTGAAATAACTTTGCTACACTGGGGTACTTGCCTTCCAGACCCTCGGTAGATAGTAGTTTCTCCTAAAGGATGGTGCGCAAACCATCTCCTTTCAACCTGTTTAGGAATCTAGGTGCAGGAACGACTGGTGGCACGGGAGCGACAGGACGTGCCGGAGTTGGAAGTGATTCTGCTGGTGTGGATGCATGAGTAACTCTGGTGGACGTGGGGTCAGATCTAGCCCAGAGCTCATTCCTTTGGGAAATCAAAGGTTGCTCGTCCTCAGTCTCAGACAAATCAGATGTGTGCTTCTTTCTTTTTCCTTTGTCTCCGAGTAGAGCTCTTTCCTTCTTTTATTTGGAAGATTTGATCCCCCTTCATTTACAGTAATGCCCCGTGCTTTTTTCTAGGGTGGCCCATCTAGATTTGTTCGTACCATATCTACAAAATTTTTGAGAGAAATTAGTAAATATTCATATCAAAGCACAGAAAAGTAATTGCAGACAGACTCGTTGATCAAGTCGATGAGTCGCCGAATCTCTTTGGCTAGCTAAATCGGGCTCGCCGAAGGGATTGGCTAAAAATTATCAGCATGTCGGCGATGGGAGGTTCCTTTCGGTGAATTGCCGATAGCTTTCGGTGAGCAAGGGCTAGCCCACCGAAAGTTCCAGTGCAAAAAGGGTTCAGGGGTACAGAGAAAGGGTGGTTAAGAATACGTTTGGTGAGTCACCAAGTACTTTCGGCGACCTTAGGCTTCTCACCGAAATTTACAGAATTCAATTACTCATTAAGAATGAAATAAGAAGGCGAGATGGCGACATTAGGCGAACCACCAAGTGGTTCGGCGAGCTCGACCCAACTCGCCAAATGGCCCAACGTACGCCGTAATCCCCGAAAACAAAATCAAAGCATGCACTAGTGAAATTAATCTTAGACCCATAACACCCATCACCCTGGGATACTTAGACTTCTCCTGATTTTGCCAAATTTGGCCATTTGACGACTTCTGCCCTTAAGATTGGTGTCACCCACTCTATCATTGTGCAATTTACGCCATTTAGCAAAAATACGGGCTACTCAGACTTCAACCAACCAATCTAACCAACATTCAAGAACAACTACACAAAACATAACTCATTTTAAGGCCCAAAACTATGAGATTTTGACAATCAAAACATTACGGGCAAGATTAATAATTCAATTCAGTCATTTAAACACTCTAGCCCTATCAGATAGGCCCAACACATATCACTAAGATAAGATCATTGCAAATGAGTACAAATTCAAATTAACTAAACTCGGGGTTTGGAAAATGTCACGCCTCAGATTTGATTAAGACGGACAGGCACCCGATGTCTAAATGGCGCCCGGGAGAACCAACTTACAACCTGCATGTACAATACATATAACTATGATAGCTATGAAGCTATGACAAGCTTGTATGCCCTGTAGCGATAAAAGACCGACATAGATAGGCCCAAAACTTATGTACAACACTTGGCCGTTGAGGCCATAATTGTTAAGAGACAAGACACAACCAAACTTTATACATTAGTCTACAAAGCCTCTACAAGATAGACAACCTTAGTTTAGGTCGGGACAAGACCCCGCCCTACCCTTAACTACTATACGGTAACAAAATAGCTGCCACAGACTCGATTAAGCCCTGAATCAACTTGGAGCTCACCAATGGCAGCTGAGTGTCCTGCGCTCCTACTGGGGAGGTCTATTAGCTGGAGTACCTATGGCTGCAGCATGAAAAGCAGCGTCCCCCAAGAGGGACGTCAGTACGAAGAATGTACTGAATATTTAAGGCAATAACATATGTAAGCAAGAGCTCAATTGAAATCAAGTATCAATATGTAACTGCATAGATTAGATTAAAGACCACCCTTGTTGCTGTTGTGG
>JAJOOO010025861.1:0-20484 GCA_029582685.1 Solanum piurae | reverse complement strand
CTTTACTTTACTTGAAACTTGAGCCTTAAAACGAAGTTTAAACGTTTAATAAAGACTCTTGAAAACTTTAAGAAACTTTGCTTTGACTTACTTCTTAATTTCTAGACTTGACTCTTACCTTCTTTGACTTTGTTCTTAACTTTACTTGAATTGGATTATGGATTCAAGGCTCATGATCTCATGTTTATGGATGATTTCATGATGTTTAGATGTACCTTAGAGTGTTGGATTCAACTAGAAAACGTAGGTACATCGCTAAGAAACTAGTACGAAAATATGGGGGAAGAATGGGGTGTACTGGCGTCCTTGGCGCTCTGAGAGGCGTGGGGCGCCAGGCCCCAAACTTCAGATAAGTCTGTGGAGCGCTATGGCTTGCGCGGCGCCCCACGGCCAAAACTTCAGAGGCTTCTTTGGGGTGCGCTGGCTGGCACGGCGCCCCAGCCCCGTTACCCAGGTGTTCTCGATTTTACTTCTCTGTTTTTCATCTCTAAACCCTCCAATCTCCCCTAGTTCCTTCCCCAAATTCTTAGGATCAGTTGTACCCTCATTACACAACCAATCTAACTCGAAAACAACCCGGAAACATGAATCAACTCATCAAGAAACTTCAACAACACAACCAACAAGAACTTAATGAATTTGAACAAATTTCTTCAAGAACTCCCTAACTTTTCATTCAATCAACAACCATTCTCTGAATAGAATTAATATGGGAGTGTGGGTGAACTAACCCAACACGAAAAGATCTCACATACCTTGTAGGGATCACCCCCGATGAATTTCACTCGCAAAGCTTGAACGTTCTTGGCGATTTCTTGATATCTCTCATCTTTTCTCTTCTTTCTTCTCCTCTCCAAGCCCTAGCGTAAATTCTAATTTTCTAAACTGAATAAAGTCTTGTTTTACCCCAATTAATTCCTAAAAACGAAATAGGAAAATTAGGTAAGGAAAAGACTAGTTTACCCTTCACATATCCGGATTAGACTTTCCTTAATCCAACAGCCCAACTTCCAAATGGCATAACTCACTCATACGATGTCGAAATCGTGCAAACTCGGCGGAGTTGGAAAGACCATTCCAAGAGCTATCCAACCATATCTGGAAGTACACCTAACTCATCCTGAGCTAGGATTTATGGCCATTTCAAGTTGACCAAAAACTCACTTTTCCTAACTTAAACAATTTTCCAGATTTGCCACTATTTCCAAAAACGATTAATTCAAGTTCTTAGCTTCTTCCTAGCTATTTCAAATTGCGAGATTTTACATTACATATTTTGTGACAATTGTTTTATCGTCACTAAATCACAGATTGATTAGAGACAATAAAATCTTTGTCACCAATTATTTATACTATTAGTGACGAAAATAAATGTCATAATTAAATCTAAATATTTATAGATAAAAATTGTAATATTTAACTACGAACTTTAATTTGTCGATATTGTAACAACATATTTTTTTAGATGAAATTTCTTTGTGTCCAAAAATTAATCAATTTTAAGACAAAAAATAATTTGTCGTGAATTAGAAACATTATTAGTGACGAAATAATGTGTCACCGATAACTTTAAATTCGTGACTAACACTACTTAACAAATGGCGCCAATTAATTTTTTGGTGGGAAAATTTAGTGGAAAAAACTTTGCTACGAATTATTATGTTTCGTCATTAAAAGTATGTGTCTTATATATTTAAGCACGAAAAGTAAATTTTGTCATTAAAAGAGAACAATTGGTGACGAATTTGATGTCGTAGCTAATAATTTCGTACTTATATATCATATTTGTTGTAGTGTAGGACTTGATTTTAGAAAAACTATTTTCCCTCTTCATATGGTTGCCATCTACGACCCGTAGAAGCTTCTATGGTCTGTAGATGGGAACCTTAGACACAACTTGCAACCCAAAAAACTTATTTTCTTTGTTTTCTGAATTTCGAGGTGTTATAATATGTCCCCCTTGGGAACTTTGATCCTCGAATGGAACTCAAGGAATCATAGCGAGGGTAGGGGAAGAGATCTAACAACCCAACAAGAATGCAACTTCATCAAAGGCACTTAATGAAAGAGGAACATCAACTCTAAGCTAAAACATATCCAAAACATCATTTCTTAAGGCATACTGCAAATCATACTCAATGCACATAGTCATGAAGAAATCAATCAAGTTAACTCACTTTCTCAAAATTCAAGTTTTCATGAGCATACTTGCATGAGGAAACATGAGAACAACTAAGACACATGAAACCAAAAGGATGAACTATGAGGAGCTAAATACCTCTAGCTAAAATAGGATTGGAGGGAAAGATATGGGGATAACGGGGTATCATATCGGCCTCGGCCTCCCAAGTAGCACCCTCAACCCTTTGATTCCTCCATAACACCTTTTTAGATGCAACTTCCTTATTTCTCAATCTCTTAACATGCCGGTCCAAAATCTAAACCGAAACTTCTTCATAGGAAATACTTTTTTTTATACTAAGGCTCTCCACTGGTACAATAGATGTCGGATCACCAACACATTTCTTCAACAAAGAGACATGGAAAACCGCATGCAACGTTGCAAAGTCATTAGGCAAATCAAGTTCATAAGCAACTTTACCAATACGCCTCAAAATCCGATATGTCCCACATAACAGGGACTAAGCTTCCCTTTCTTTCCAAACCTCATTACACCCTTCATGGGTGAAGTCTTCAAGTAGACCCAACCATCTACATCAAATTAAAACTCTCTCCTTCTAACATCAGCATAGGACTCTTGTCGACTTTGAGTTGTTTTCAAGCTGAACTTTCTCCATAGCCTAATGTACCAATTCGGGACCTATCAAAGAAACCTCACCTACTTCAAACCATCCTATAAGAGATATAAGCCTCCTACCATAAAGAGCCTCAAATGGATCCATACCAATGCTTGAATGATAACTATTATTATAAGCAAACTCGATCAAAGGCAAATGATCATCCCAATTACACATGAAGTCAATCACACAAGCTATTAATATATCTTCCAAACTTTGGATAGTACGCTCCGCTTACCCATCGGTTTGCGGATGAAAGGCCGTACTAAACTTAACACGAGTACCAAGACCCTTTTGGAAAGATTTCAAAAACTGAGAAGTAAATTGGGTACCACGATCAGAGATAATAGATAGGGGCACTCCATGCAACCTAACCATCTCCCTTCGATACAACTTAGCATAGTCTTCCATCGAATAAGAAACCTTGATGGGAATGAAATGAGTTGATTCGTCATATTCTTTACTATAATCCAAATCGAGTTGTGTTATCACTGAGTGCAGGGTAAACCAACAACAAAGTCCATATTCAAATCTTACCACTTCCAAGTAAGAGTACTAATGTCTTGGGACAAACCTCCTAGATTTTGATGCTCAACTTTTACTTGTTGAAATTCAGGACACTTAGCCACGAATTCCGCAATATCCTTATTCATCCCATTCCGCCAATATATCTCCTACAAGTCACGATACATCTTGGTGGCTCCCGGGTGAATAGAATACCAAGAACTATGGGCTACTGATAAGATTTTCTTTCTCAAGTCATGGACGTTGGGAACACACAATCGACCTTGATATCGAAGCACACCATCTCCCCCTTGGGTGAAAGCCTCAACAAACTTTTTGATCACTGCTTCCTTTAATTCAACAAAAATCAGAGACCTTGTTTGGCTTTCACATCCGACACAAAGGACGATTCTGAACCATTATGAACATAACACCACATTCATTAGAATAAACTAATCGAACAACCAATCAGGCCAATCTATGAACATCTCGAACTAACTCCTTTTTTATCTTCCTCCACATGAGCATCACTACCCATAGAAAGTCGACTAAGAGCATCCACCACCACATTTGCCTTATCGGGGTGATAGAGAACACTCATGTCGTAATTATTTAGCAATTCAAGCCACCTTTTTTGACGAAGATTTAGATATTTTTTCTTGAACACATATTGAAAACTCTTGTGGTCGTTAGAAGCATCGACATGAACACCATAGAAGTAATGTCTCCAAATCTTTAAGGCAAACACAACCGCCGCTAGTTCCAAATCATGGGTAGGATAGTTCTTTTCATGAATCTTAAGTTGCCTTGAAGCATAAGAAATGACTTTCCTATTTTTCATAAGAACACACCCTAGTCCAACCCTTGAAGCATCACAATAAACCACAAACCCATTGGATCCTTCCGGTAAAGTCAACACTGGAGTTGAGGTAAGTTTATCTTTCAATTCTTGGAAACTCTTGTCACACGCTTCTGACCATAAGAATTTGACTTTCTTTTGGGTCAATGCCATCAATGGAGAGGGAATCGAAGAAAACCCTTCAACAAATATTCTATAATAACCAGCCAAACCCAAGAAACTTTGAATATCAGAAGGGGATAGAGGTCTAGGACAACTCTTAATCACATCCATCTTCTTAGGATCAACCTCAATACCCTAACCAGAATTAATGTGACCAAGAAAAGATAAAGATCTCAACCAAAACTCGAATTTACTAAACTTTGAAAAGAGTTATTGGTCCTTGAAGACTTGAAACACAATACTCAAATGATCGGCGTGCTCATCCTCACTCCTAGAATAAATCAAGATGTCATTGATAAACACAATCACAAACATGTCAATATATTGTCTATGCACTCTATTCATCAAGTCCATGAATGCAACCGGAGCATTATTCAAACCAAACGACATTACTAAAAACTCATAATGATCATACCGAGTTTGTAAAGCAGTCTTCCGAATGTCATCTTCCTTTACCCTTAGTTGGTGATAACTCGACCGAAGATCGATCTTAGAGAAGTAACTTACTCCTTGGAGTTGGTGAAAAAAATCATATATCCTTGGAAGAGGATGCTTATTCTTAATGGTAAACTTGTTCAATTGCTGGTAATCAATACACATGTAATGTGAACCATCCTTCTTACGAATAAACAAGATTGGAGCACCCCATAGAGAGATACTCGGTCGGATGAAACCCTTATCCAACAAATCCTTTAACTGCTCTTTCAATTCCTTAAGTTATGCTGGAGCCATATGGTAAGGAGGGATAAATATAGGTTGCGTATCTGGGAGTAGGTCACTACCAAAGCCTATTTCCCTTTCGGGAGGAACACCACAAAATCATTAGGAAACACTTCTGGAAAATCATTTACAATGGGGACCGACTGAAGAGTAGGGGTTTCAGAATATGTATCCCTAACCCAAACAAGATGATATATGCAACCTTTAGAAATCATTTTTCTAGCTTTAAGACAAGAAACAAACTGACCCTTAGTCATATAATTTTCCCTTTTCCACTCTAGGACAGACTCATTTGGAAATTGAAACTTGACCCCACGGATTCTACAATTAACAAGAACGAAGCCAATTCATACCAGGAATAACATCAAAATTGAAATTATGGTTGGATCAAGGTCCACCAGGTCGTGGGTTTGGAATCTCTTATTATGGTTGTATATATTTTCTCTTGTTCTTATTTTAAGTCACTTTCATTAAATTATTTTAGTTACCGCTTGTTGTTTGTTGTTTCTACCTATTATGTTTGTTACTTGTAATTTCGGGCTACATGTTGGTTTACCTACTTATGGGTTACAGTTGGTGTCATCATGACTCGAAGTTTCAGGTAGTGTCAAGTTGGTACCAAAGCTAGGTTCACCGGTGTCGCTTGTACAAAAATAATGTCTAGTCGAATCTTACATATTGGTGCGGAGACGTGTGTGTGCTATCTTTGGGTGGCTACAAGACATCTTTAGGAAGAATCTCTCTTTTGGTCCATTATCGGGGGTTGTGTGTCTTAATTTCATGGAATCTTACTTGTCTTAGTCTTTCGTAGGATGGCTCGCACGCGTGACTCATCCGCTGGGGTGATGCACTTGGACCCTCTGGTAGATCCCTAAGTGGAGGTAAAGGGCGACCTCAATATCGTGCGAGGGGTGCAACACCAGCCTAAGATCAAGACAATGAGAGGAATTCAGAGTTGGTGGTGGAGCATCAAGTAGATTTTATTCATCCATGGATGGTGGGGACGGGACTAGCCTAGCTACCACGTGGCTATGTCTTTATATCCTTATATGTTTATCGCTCAATTACTAGCCGTTTTAGGGGGAATGCAACATTCCCCAGCTCTAGCTATTTCAACAATGGATCTTCAGGTTGAGTGGACATCATAGAAATAGGGAACAAGAGGTAAGAAGTCGAGTCAAGAATGTACCTGGATCGTAAGCCAACAACCTAATCACAAGCAACTAAGATACCAAGTAAACTACCAATGTTAGGAGGACCCACAACTATAATTCTAAAGTCAAAACCTACTAGGTAACAATAAAACAATAGCAACGAATAGAATATAGTCAAACAATAACCTAAGAGGACCCCCATAAGCCCAGAAGGTGCAAACAACAAAAATAACCTAATCGCTCCAATAAACCGGAGGGTACGAAAAACAAACAAGTATACTGATGATAGGCAATGTATATGAATGCAGACAGAGCAAAAGAACCATCAGTAACCGTCCAAACCCCTAACCAAAGGCAGTGGCCTCGAACCGTGAAACATCAGTGTTAGACTGGGAATAATGACCTAGTCTAAGGAAACCATGAACCAATCCTAAAAAGGATAAGCAAGATCATATACACCACAAGCGAAGCCATAGTCTAAACTAAGGATCCAAACGCCCATAATAAGCCCAAGGCTCCTAAGGAATCAAGAAAGGAAAGAACAACAAGAGGAAAGCTAAATACCTAACAAATACCATGCAAAATCAAATTAAATCAATACTAGACATTATCTAAGAAACTCAATCAAGAAAGTAGACCGATGCCTACCTGAAAGCCGAACAAGAGCACTTTGAATCCACCACACATGAGTTATTCACATCCGAAACACCTCAGAACACCGCCAAACTATCAAATTATCAATCACAACATCATTACGTATGTTTTGACACTAAAATCGCAATAATTGGAAATGGATCCAAAATAGAGTCAAAATGGGAACGTAAGACTCACACCGGGAATCCTGAAATTGACTCCGTCAAAAGGTCCTAAACTATGCCTCATACTTGTGTTCCAAAATTGAACAGGATTGGAGGCTCGAAAACAGCCTTAACAACAATATGAAAAATTAACAAGAAAACCAAGCAAAGACAACAACGTCAAGGTCAAATTTACCTTAAATTAAGGTTCCTCAACAGCTTATAATCACAAACCCAAGTAGGACGCTTCCAAAGATCACAAATGACTTTGAATCACTCAAATCGGAGCTCAGATGAGGAAGAAATCGCCTTTTGAAAAAGGGAGGGTTGAAAGCTGAAATTTCTGAATATAAATACCCGAAACTAATCGCTAAAAGTGAAATCTCGTCGTGAAAAGTGTGATAACTGGTCTCTAAAATCCTGCACCAGATATCAAAACTTTAGCTAGTTTGCTCAAACACCAAATTCTCTGATGGGGTCCCCGAGATTCATTCGAAACCTCGTGTGTGCAAACAAAATATGCTACCCATCGAATTTGCATTTCGGACTCTCTGATCCCACACCCAAGTTGTGTTTTAAGCTAAGAACCACAAGTAGGCTCAAAATGATTACAAGAAGCCTAAGAAACCGCAAAAAATGTCGTTATACACTAAACTGAAAATCCAGAGCTAACCGTGTTGATGGAATTCTCATCCGAGCATGTTTACCAAAAATGTTGACTAAAGTCAACCTGTTGGCTTAAACTTCAAAGTTAAAACACCTACTGACACAAACTTACCTAAAATGGCACTTTTGGAGCTGATGAATTCGTCAGAATTGCATTATCAGGTCGTCTTCATGAACTTTTGACTAAAATCAATCGTTTAAGTTTCAAAGGATTTAAAATATGAAAACTTGCACCAAATCCAAATGAACGACCTAACGACCGGATTCTCAGTCCCAGCTAGTCATAAATGACTTGGGGTAGATACAAGAAAGCTCTAAATGCTGAAAAGATAAGAAAAATGAAGAAAATGAACTGGAGAGTCATTATAACATCCACTACGAAAAGGATTTTTGTCCGCAAAAGTAGAAGGATAGACACAGCCTAAAGGCACAAAAAGATGAGGATACTGAGTCCACATGCTTCTCCAGACCCTCAGACACCCTCTCGGATCGAACAACGTCATCACATAATTCAGGCTATGAGGAGAATTCTCAAATTTACTTCGAAACTCCAAAAACTCTTCCAAATCCATTTTGGTCTCCAACTCTCACCGAACTGAACCGTTCTTCCCTGAAAGCACCAGATTCTTATAAATAGACTAGCACCACACCAAAACAAAAATAAAAGAGCAAACGCAGGACCATTGAACAATAAACCCAACCCCTAAATCGAAAAACTAACCTTATGCTCCACATCTAACATCGTCTAACAACCAAGAACGTTATATCAGTCCTTAGCCATCATGAACATCTCCAACATTAACCTTAGAAGAAACCTTCCTACAATCCTAAACAACACCAACCTTAGAAGAAAAACACGCTTATCCCGAACATCGAGGAATGACAACTACATAGACAAGTAACTCAGCCAAGGGCTAAACCTCAAAATCCATTTCTAACCCTCAAAACTAACAAACCCATTTGAAACACAACCTTCTAAACCTAACCATAGTTATTCACAGGATGACCATTCTGTGAATGACAAGGTAACACTAAGCCCCGCCCCAACAACCTGCTCTAACCAAAGGAACTTTTGAAACACTAACACCACAAGCCCACAAACTGCTCTACCACCGCAAATTTGAGCCAAATACCTCATCCTAAGGGAAACCAAGCCGACATGCAGCGTATCAATATAGTCAACTGGCAGCTAGTGGCACAGGGGTACCAACCCTATCACGAACCACACAAGCTAACAAGCATGACAAAATAAAACCTTGCACCCTAAAATAGGGCCAACTCATAAGTCCCACGAATTACCATGACCCCATCCTGAAGATGAATCTTCTTAGGAACCATTTCCCAATAAGGGTAAGTCCTGAAATCACCAATGCACACCACCTTTCCGACTCCAAATCATACGTCGACCTCGAGAGCTATCAACACAAAAAAAAGAACCAACACAACATCTAGTCAAAGCACAGTTAGGGATCACACCTCCAACTGCTAGCTAGCCATAACCAAACCACAAGACCACAAAAAGCGAAAGATCCAAAAGGAGACGAATAAGGGAAAATAGAACTCAACTATCGAGAAAATACTAAGGAAAAAGGAGAAAAGAAACTAAAAAGTACTACCACAACTAAATTAGGCTAACTACCCAACACACAACTTTGAGAACTAGAAATCTCCAAACCACTACTCAAAAAGGACGGGTCACAACTAAGCTAACTAGGCCTTATAATATACAAAACTCAAATTAGGAAAAGTTGGTCTAGCCACCTATCAAACAAGGATTGGTATCACAAAAAAAGCATAAAACAAATGTGGAAAGAAGGTAAACCAATAATCCCAATGCCACAACCATAAAAGAACTATCAATGAAAATGCACGGGGAGTTACTCAACTACTATTCCCAATCAAAGCAACACAACCTAGTCGATCCACTACAAAAAGAAATTTACTACAAGGGAAAAACACATACACAATCCTCAAATCAAGCCGCCACAACAAGCCAGCGATACATAATAAGTCAAATAAACTCGAATGGGTAGGAAAACCAAAATCACATAAAATAAGAACCAACGGGATAAACCACAAAATTGCATCCAAAGAAGGGATACCTGAAGCCTCGGTCTTTGATCGGTCTGGAAAAGCATAGAACAAACTGTGTCCGACCTCAAAATGAACACCTAATGTAGTAATAACAACACCCAAGACACTACCTCTAATCGAATGAGATGATAACCCATAAGATTGATCTAGATGAATACCTCTAATCATGGTCCCATGCTGGGGACAAGTTGTAGGCTGATGAACAAGTTCCACAAGAGTTCAACTAAGTCTGACCACCCCAACCTGGGGACTATCAGATGTTTGTAATACTTGGAAAAACAACTCCTACCTAGGGGCACTATATACACCACTGACCCAACTTTCCACACTCATAGCAAACTCTATGGAGTGAAGTGTGGTGCAAAGAATGCGGTGATATGCCATGTCTACCTTTGCAAAACTCAGAACTACCCCTAGCAAACTGCATTGGGGCCTTGAGACAATCTCTAACATAGTATACTATCTTTCCACACCCAGAGCAACTATTACCGATAGAAAATAGCTGCAAAGACTCAACTAAAGTAATATGAGACCCAACACCCAAATGTCCAGAATGACCAACATGAAAAGTCTGGCCTAAAATCTTCTTGCTGCTTACACCATGACCTACCTTAGAACTCCGTGGAACCTGAGATGCTACCTCCAAAATCCTAATAGGTCAAAAGAAATATTACCCTTGTTGAATGGTACTTACCTTAAAGTGGAATTTTTTTCACCGTCGTAGTGATGGAAAACCATCTTACCACCATCACTATAAGTCTCAAGGCATGCCTGCTCCAAAACCCTCTCATGATTCACAATTAGGTGAAAGGTATACCCAGTTGATATTAGATGGTTTGACACTAACCAGAGAGGCAAAGACAACCCTCCGATCAACCCCTGACTCAACTCCTAATCTGAAGGAAACAATATGGGTTTATTCCTTGCCCACTCTAGAAATCCCAACACATAGTAAAAAATGGATGACGAACCCTGTTGGGGACCAGTCAACCAAACTCTACTATGAGGAACACTCACTGCTTTTAGAACCACACCTACCTAAGGTGTACCCTTAGATGAGCTCAAACCTCCTAACACTCAATACCGAGGAACTGAGGTAGCGAAAGACCCTATCAAAGCCTGAGTTTCCTCTTGACTCTTTGAATGCTGAGGAATGCCTCAAACCTCAAGGCCCATGCCAGATTGAGGACTCCTACCCTAATCACGTGTTGAAACTCTAGTGGAAAATGTTGATTCTCCGCACACATCCATCGAATGCTTCGTGCTATCCATAAAAAAAATTGTAGATTCCAAAGAATCATTTTTAGAGGTTAGTCAAAGTGAAAACACAACATAAGAGTTAAAAAAAGAATTTCCTATGAATGCCCATAGCCTCCTGAAGATACGATACAAATCTCTCTACACCAATCTGCATGACTCTACTATGCATTTTCTTTCATACCACCGATGTTGGTCAACCTAGAGCTTTGATACCAAACTCTTATGACCCAATTTCTCACCCCACCAGTAGGTAAGCCTAACCCGTAGCCCAAATCCATAAGCAACAGACTACCAAGCAGAAACCAACAATAAGAAATAAGAGCTTAGAACAAAGCATAGAAAATATAATCAATAACTATACAGAACCATCCCAAGACCTAGCATCAGTTAGTAGTGGAGCATCTAATCCAAAATAGAAGTACAAGACTTTCACAAATTCAAGACAGGTACAACCTATCTCCGAATACAATGTATACACTAAGCCTAGACAAAATACATAGAAACTGGTGGCTCCAGGCGGCTGAAGCTCACCCTAATCTCTAAAATCCCAAGCTACTCCACACGACTCAAAATCAATGATTATAACTCAATAGTAATCTACAGGGTTTGAGTACCAAAAATGATACTCGGTAGGCAACAACCAACTGAGCTCAAAAGATCACACAAGCATAAACAACAAGTAATAAGGAAAGCATAGCACCAGTAACTAAATAGGAGATACTAAAGTAGACATGAAATAGAGAATATAAATATGAAACAAAGGGTAAGAAGTTGAGTAAAGAATGTACCTGGATCGTGTGCTCTTCCTATCTCAAGCAACTAAGATACCAAGTCAACTACCCAATGTTAGGTTGACCCACAACTACAATTCTAAAGTCAAAACCTACTAGGTAATAATAAAACAATAGAAGAGAAAAGAATATAGTCAAACAATAATCTAACAGGACTCCTATAAGCCTGAAAGGTATAAACAACAAACATAACCCACCTGGGAGTAACAACCTCAAATCATAAAGCATCAACCTCAGTCTGGGAATAACAATCTTGAATTGTTAACATCAGCCTCAAATGGAGATAACAACCTTGAACCGTGAGCATCGGCCTCGAATCAAAAGTAATGGCCTCAAACCATGAGCATTGGCCTTGAACCAAAAGTAACGGCCTCAAATCATGAGTAGTAAATAATGGGTCTGCCTACCTAGCTAGTAAACTCTCAGGAGTGCCAGCAAGACCAAAAGCATGCAAGAAAGGGAACCAATGCATCGGGTAGTCAAGTGGAAACCGAGCACATCCCAGATGCCTCTAATATCTCAAGTAGGAAAGGAGAACGTCCCTGACGACTCATAATCTAAAAAATTAGTAAGTCAAGTGATCTAGATGGTACGACTCCCATTAAAACCAGTTTAGAATAAAAATTGAGTAAAATAGTATCTCATCATGAAGGATAAATATGTTAATTCATGGGCCAGGATCGTACCACAAAATCCATGAGAATGAGAAAACAATGCAATGTATGTCATCACCAGGATTCAAACAAGGCACTCAAAATCAAATAATTATACAACTAATGAAACCAAGTTACCAAAGCAGAGAGTACCCTGGGATCCAACTGGTCCTTACATACAACCTCGGGCCTAACAATATAATCATAAGCTCAATAAGGATACAACATGCCCACTGCTAATCAACAAGAAAATAGATCAAGAAGAGATTTCAAATCAATAAAAGGGGGATAAAACTCTCAAGGGATGACACCCTACCCCAATCATACTGCTCTAGTCCCAGACTAAGCACAACTAAGACCAACCCACGACTATGATGAGCCACCAAGGTTACAAGTATCAACGCAAGGATAACGACTAGAAACAAATCCTAAAGGAAGGAAACTGTAACATCCCGCCATAGAAAGAACTAATTTGGAAAGAGCCAAATCTGAAAATTTTCAAGTTATGCTTAAGTTGTGAGTTTTGGGTCAACTTCAAACGATCATAACATTCAGTATATGATGAGTTAGGTAGCCCATAAGATATCAAATGAAATGTCTTAGAATCCTCTTTCCAACGCCACTGAGTTAGCTAAGTTTCAAGTTAGGATGAGGGAGATATGGCCATTTTAAATCTGACTCTCTAGTTAAGGAAAGTTACCCCTTCAGATTAAAATGAAATTAGTAAATATTTTAGGGTCAAATCTGATTTGGGTTAGTTTTACAAATCCTAAATTATGCTTAGGGTTCTAGAAGATAGTTCAAGAAGAGAAAAACTGGAGAAAAGAAAGAGCAGTCGAGGTTTCTTGCGAAGTCGAGGATTTGTTTCGCCAAATCGAGGTATGTAAGTTTTCATAGTGTTGGGATCATTCACCCACAAACTAATCATGTTTTACATTATCGAATTCATTCATATAGATTGAGAAATTAAGTTCTTGATGAGTTTCTTGAAGAATTGTTATTCGTTCTTGAATCTTGATGTTTGGTTGAGTTCTTGAGGGGAAGATTTTGTTAAGGGGATGAGTAAATTGATAGTTCTTGAGTGAGTTTTGCTAAAATTGTTCTTGGTTATGGGAATTCAAGAGTTTTTACCTTTGAGTTTCAGTGGGTATGAGTTGAATCGGGTTTGGTAGAAGAAGGAAAGATCTGGCAGAAATTGGTGCCCAAGTCCGCATCGCAGACTTGCTCCCCTAGAGAGAAATTTCTCTCTCTTCATCACGGAGAGAACGCGGACTCCACTGTTTCAAAAATTATTTTGTGACCAAATATTATAATTCATCTCCGCGTCGCGGACTTGCTCCCCAGACAGTGTTTTTTTATCGTTTCTAATGATTAACTATATAAAACTCATTTAATTATCACGATATCCCTCTTATCATATATCATAACCTTAAACTCATAATTCTAATTCAAGGTAGAGTTAAGAGTTAAGTCTTGAGAGTTTTTTCGAGTCTTTCGAGAAGTCTTTTGCAAATATTTTTAAACTTGTTTTAAGACTTGAGCATTTGAGTTTGAGGAAGAGTAAAGTTGAGTTCAATTTCTTTAAAATGATATATGGGAACTAAGTATTCCCAAGATTAAATGTTTTTACATTTAAGATGAGAGGAAACACCAATTTCCAAAAGAGTTCATGAGAAGTTTTGAGTATTGTCTCTTTTAAGAGAAATGTTTTTGTGTAATAATCTCAAAGTTAAAGAAGAGGAAATGTTTTCTTTAAAACATAGAGCTAAGTTATATTTTGGGAGTAGTATTGAGAAACGATATGAGGGAGAGTTCTAACAACTCACAGCCCCCATAAACCATGTAGCCAATGTGGGTAGAAAGGGTCATACTTTTTAGATGATTCCTTATTGCTTTTTAGAATAGACCAATGGATCCACTTAGTTAGTAGGTCCTATACCCCGACAAAGTATACGACATTTCTGGCAGCGTGGGATAGACAATGTATCATCACATAGCTCATAGTGATGGTTGTCGATTAGAGAATCTCCGACAGAGTTATTTTGTATTCTTATATACAATAGAGTTATTTTGTATTCTTGCATACAAACTGAGTTATATTGTATTTTATAATACATTGAGTTATTGTCTATTGTTTTAAAAGCTTTTTTTATAATGCATATTTACTACTGCTTTATATTGAAATCAGTTGAGTAAGTTTGAGTATCCTTGAGTTGAGTTGATACAAAGTAAGTTGTTTCTTCAGATTCCAGTTCAAGCTTATGTCATGTTTAGATTTCCCCTTGCATGCTTGTACATTCAATGTACTGAATCCATTTGGCCTGCATCTTTCATGATGCATATATAGGTAACCAGGATCATCAACTAGAGGTTGATCCAGTCGAGTTCCAGAGTTGTTTGGTGAGCCTCCTTGCTTCCGGAGGATCCCTCATTTTAGTCAGTTGGTTAGATGATCAAGGGTCTTGTACCGACATCCCTCATAATATTAGAGGCTTCATAGATAGATAGACAGTAGTTCATGAGTCTTTTCACTTTCAGTTGTTAATGTTTTAATGACTTGAGTTGCCTATTTATGGCTAGTTGAATATTCTTATATATTCTGAGTTCATCTTTTGAGACAGTTGAGTAAAGTTTACACTTGATTTCATCTTATGTTGAGTAAGTCTTCTGCTGAGTATTGAGCCAGGACAAGGGTTCACTTGGGGCCAACAATGGTTCTCGAGTGTCGGCCACGTCCAAGGTGTAGGCTCGAGCGTGACAAAAACTATAACTACGAGGCGATAAAACACAACCTAAAGTATCTAATATCCAGCCTAGTCTAAGGCAACCACAAATCAATCCTAACAAGGATAAGCAAGATCATCTACACCACAAGTGAAGCCACAGTCTAAACTAAGGATCCCAACATCCACAATAAGCCCAAACTCTTACAAAATCAAGAAAAGATGGAACAACAAGAGGACAACTAAATAACCGACAAATACAATCCAAAAATACATGAAATCTATACTAGGCATTATCTAAGAAGATCAATAAAAAATTAGACCAAGCCTACCTCAATACCAAACACGAGCATTGCGAATCCACCACACACGAGCTATCCATATCTGAAATGCCTCTGAACCCTGCCAAACTATCAAATTATCAATCACATCATTACAGACATTTTGACACTAAAATTGCAACAATTAGAAATGGACCCAAAATTGAGTCAAAACGGGAATATGGGACCCATACTGGGAATTCTGATATTGACTCCAGCAAAAGATCCTAAACTAGGCCTCAAACTTGTGTTCCAAAATTCAACACGATCCAAGGCCCAACAACATTCACAACAACAACATGCAAAATTAACAAGAAAACCAAGAAAAGGCAACAACTTTGACCTCAAATTCACCTCAAACAAAGGTTACTCAACATCTTCTAATCACAAACCTAAGTAGCCACACTCCCAAATATCACACAGTCCTTCGAATCACTCAAATCAGAGCTCGAATGAGGGATAAATTACCTTTTGAAAACGAGGGCTGAGAGTTGAAATTTCTCGATATAAATACCTAAAATTGGTCGCTAAAGGTAAAATCTAGTCGCAAAAAGTCTGATATCTGGTTGCTAAAAGCATGCACTAGATATCAACACTTTAGCTGGTTTGCTCAGGCTTTGAATTCTCCGACGGGGTGCCCAAGATTCATTCAGAACCCTGTGCGTGAAAATAAAATATGCTACCCCATCGAGTTTGACATTATGGACTCAACGAAACCATCGAAACTTCCATCCGAGGTTGTTTCAATGAAAAGTGGATCCGACGCTCAAGCTCCTTTTTAAGCTAAAACCACAAAAATGCTCTAAATAAGACCGGAAGCGAACCGCACCAAAGGTCATTCTAGAAAAAACTCGACATTCCAAAGCTAACTATGGGATTCTCATTCGAGCATGTTTACAAAGAATGTTGACTAAGGTCAACCCTTGGCTTAAGCTTTAAAGTTAAAACAGCTGACGACACAAACTCACACACCAGAAGTCTCGGGTCCCAAACCAACAATGCCCCTAACCTAAAATGGTCCTTCCAGAGCTGATGAAACCGTCAGAATTGCATTCTGAGGCCATCTTCATGAATCTTTGATTGAAGTTAACCGTTCAAGTTTTGAAATCTCCAAAATACTGAAACTTGTACGAAATCTAAACGAACGACCCAACGATTGAACTGTCAGTCCCAGCATGTCATAAATGACTTAGGGTCTCTACAGGAAAGCTCTAAACATTGAAGAGATTGGAAAAACAAAGAAAATAACTGGTACTTTCATTACACCTATCTTCATAATAAATTTTTGTTGCAATAAAAATCAAACATTATATGATTACATTTTTTTACCTTTTTGTATGTATATTAAAATCTCATATATTTTTTCAGTTATTATATCTAACTAAAAAATAAATCTACAAAATATTTTTAAAAAGAGGCTAAATAGGAGGTGCCTTAGATGGTTTGGTTTCATTTTATGTATTAACGGTTTGATTTATCGATTTATTTTTAAATATGTTAAATTAATAACCAAATTAATAAGATACTTTTTATTGATTTTCGATTTATCTGTTTTTCGCCTTTAATGGTCTGATTATCATTCTAGCCAATAAGAAAATGCTCATAAAATAAAGGAAAAATTAGCAAATTAGTCACAATCTTTAACATAATTATTAAAAATTACTACACTTTAAAATAATTATTAAAAATGTCAATATGTCAATATTTTAGAAAATAAATTGAATCCTAATATAATTAATCTTCTTTCCTTTTATTTCTCAAATTAGGCCATTATTTATTTCACTATCCGGTAAAAAAAATAAAAATTTATCACCCACTTACCCCTCTTTCTAGGTTTTACACAAAATCACTCCTTTCTCTCTTCTCTTTTTTCACCATTGTTATCTCCTTTCTTTGTTCAAAACAATTAACTCTTCAAATTTCCTACACTTTTTTTAAGAAATCTCACAATTAATTCAAAAGATTCTTCACCCATTGATAAAGTAAATTTGAAGTCAATAAGTATTTTCTGAAGTTTCTTGTGATTTTGTTTTCATATTCACCAAGTATTTTGTATTTCGTATTTTCCATCTTTTAATCATTATTGTTTGATTTTTTTGTGAGTTTGTTTTCATATTCACCAAGTATTTTGTGAGATTATCTTCTTTTATGTATTTCAAATTTTTCGTCCTTTAAGCAATTTTGTTCGATTTTTTTGTAATTTTGTTGTCATATTTGAGATTTAGTAGATTGTAGAATCTACATTGACATTTATACATCATATATTGTTTGACATTTTATACATTCATATTTAATAATTTCAAATTTTTCTTATAGGGTTACTTATCCACAAGTGAATACAGATTTTTTGATTTGGATTTGGTGAACAAAAAATCAGAAAAAAGGAACATAGCGGACGAAGAAGAAGAAGAAAGAGAGAGTCAGAGAAGAAGGTTGCAAAAATTGTATTCATACTAGAATTGTATTCATATTAGTTTTGTTTGTCAATTATTTTTCTTTTACTCAGCATTTGTATTTGTATTAAGAACATTGTATTTCTCTTTTAGTTTGTAGTCATTCTAATAGGTATGCCAAATGAATTTATATTTCTTAAGCTTGTATTCTATTTTGTTCATAGTTAATTTGTATTCTTTTTAGAATATTGTATCCTTCCTCAACATATTGTATTATTTTCGCTATGTATGCTTCTTCTTTTCTTTTTTTTTCCAGAATCTTGTATCCCTATTTCTTTCATAGTTGATTTGTATTTTTTTTTTTGAAATATTGTATCATTTCTCAATAAATTGTATTATTTCCACCATGTATGCTATTTTTTTTCCAGAATCTTGTATCCTTTCATAAATCATATTCATATGTGATTGGATTGTATTGAGATACAATCATGTTTACAATTTCACTTGAATACAATTTTACTTTTCATTATGAAAGTAATATACTAATTTTAATTTGAATGGTAAAGTAAGTACATAAAATGTAAAAATTATTGGTATACAATTACAAAGAAAATATATTAAATTTTTTCTCTTTTCTATTACTATTAAATAATTGTATTCTTTTAAATCAAACAAATAAAAAAAAAACATAAATCAAATACATAACAAACTAAAAATATTGACATTTTAAATAAATATTGAAAGTGTGGCTAAGGGGTCCTATTAAATGTCAAAATATTGACATTTTGAAATTTTTCCCTAAAATAAATATATGACTTCTCCAACACTTTGGTGTAGCAAGATAATAATGGATCTTTACATAATGCTCATAAAATTAAAACAGTAATAACTAATATCAAAAGAACTATACAAGTACAACATAAATAAAATAACTAAGACAATAATATGAATTCAAGGCTAATGGATACTCATATTAATATTTAAAATTTATGTAGGGGAAAAGTAATAAATCACTACAGTTTTAAAGTTTTATTAGTTTACCCAGTAATGCAATACTAGAGAACTAAAATCGAAATGATAACCTGGTGATTTTTTTTTATAAAACTATTAAAAACCCATTAACTCAATATCTACAAATTAATAACATTTTTTTGATTTGATTTATTGGTATGTTCGATTATTGCATACCCCTTCTCATATTTATTTACTAAGAGTGTCTTAATATTTTTATACTATTGAATAGGAAAACTAAAAAAATAAGAGAAAATAAGTCAGTTTTGATTGAGATAATTTTTAGTATGCATGCAGTTATTGTGTTAAATTGTTGTGGTCAAATTTGATTTTTGTACTTGCTGATATTTTTATATTATGAGTAATATGATGGATAGTAATGGGAAACTCACATTTTTCTCTTGATGTTTTAAAATTATGTAACCTCACATCTATAATTAGGGGTGTGCATCGGTCGCTTCGGTTTGGTTTTGTGTATTATCATTTCGGTTTATTGATTTCCAGTTTTTAAATACGTTAAACCAATAACCATTTCAATAAGATATTTTATTGATTTTCAGTTTATCGATTTTGGTCCTTAACGGTTTGTTTTTTGGTTTAACCAATAAGAAAATACTTATAAAATAAATATATGACTACTCTAATAAATTTGACGCGACAACACAATAATGTAACTTTACAAATGCTCATAAAATAGAAACAATAATAATAAACATGAAAAGAACTATACAAGTGTAACACAAAGAGAAATTAAGAGAAATAGGGTTCTTAATTTAGATTTTGATGTTTTGTATAATGTGAAGTTGTAAACTCAAAGTCATTGTGAAGTGTGAATTGAAGGCTAAAGAATAAAGACAATAACTAGTAAGGTATTGAGATTAATATATTATATTTATGTACAAGTAAAAGTAGTAAATTACTAGTCTTAATGGTTTATTGGTTTACTCAATAACCCAATATTACAAACCAATACCGAACCAATATCCGAATAATTTTTTTATAAAACCATTATAAACCGTTAACCCAATAACACTTTTTTCGGTTTGATTTATTGGTCGGTTCGGTTATTGCACACCCCTATCTATAAGTAAGATTATTTGAATCAACAACATTTTCACAATTTTTTTTATTTATTTAAAGGTATATTTTATAATACAAACATCACCATTTTTCGTAATTCATGTTTTGGTGTAATAATACTTAGTAAATATTTTATCGTAATATTCTTTGGGTAAGTATTTTAATCTTGATATTTCTTCAATATTATTTATGATGTATTTTAGATATAACATATCTTGGGTTCTTAGGTACATATGTAAATTTTCTTCCATTAATTGTTCTAATAATTTTATATCTTTTATAGCTTCTATCCAATAATGTAAATATTCGTAATTCATTTTATTCTGAATACCAATTTTCTAAATCTGAATATAGGTCATGTAGATCTATTTCATACCATTCTTGATTTAGTGTATCTTCTGATTCGTAGTCATCAAATATTTTTTTCCATATAGTTCTTCTTAATTCAATTATTTCTATATCTTTAAGTATATATAAGATTAAAGTCTTATAACTTTTT
>JAJOOO010025859.1:0-19007 GCA_029582685.1 Solanum piurae | reverse complement strand
ACTTGTATTATATGTGAATAATAAATTGTTCTTTGTAATATGAATTAAAAGTGTATTATACATGTATTAAAAGTGATCAAGTGAAAAAAAAATGTTATTGCTATAAATGGTAAATATTTTTTATTTATATTATATTTATGTAAGTTTCCCTTTTAATTTTATATAGAGTGTGACTGGTATGCTAGAATTTATTTTTTGGTATTTGTAGATCATTTTGTTGTGTAATAAGGTAAATATCAAAGAGCTTATAAAAGTAGTATTAAAATTATTTTAATTTATTCAAAACTAATTAAAAAAATTGGTATGTGTTTTGTTTTACCTAAGCTTATTGTTAGTCTATGTTAAAGTCAAAGCTTCGATCACGATTGTTTGTCGCTCCTAACGTTATTCTATCACATCTCTTAGGATCTGAGTCAATATCGATCTCTTAATTTGTCGCGATTTAAGTATAATAATTGACATGAAAGAAAAAAAATTAAAATATATTTCACTATCATACTAGAATTATATATGAATTATTTTTTAATAGTTACAACTTACGAGTGTATTTATCTTTCCCCAAAATAAAGAGATGATTTTATGCATGGAGGAATATAAAAAAGTTGTCTACGTTGGATGTATACAATTAATGTGTGTATATTTATATATCTATATAATAAATAATATTCGAGGAAGAACCAAAATATTTCCACTCATCCCTTCTATTTTTATTTTCATTGAATGTTCGGTATTCACATTGAAGCATGGTTAATTATAAATCACACTACATAGGGCCCGTCGAAGAAAACACTCTTTACTAAAGATTTTTTTATATAAACTGAAAAGTCATGACTCAAACCTAGTGACAAATTTAAAATTTTTACCAATAAATAATTCTATGAATTAATTTTGACACCTCTAATAAAATAAGCTCTAATAATTTTTTGTATGAGTTACTAAAGAGGAATGATAAAGATGCAATTAAAAACAAGCATGGTCTAAGCAGCCCTCACAAAGCTAGATGTTGTCCTATCAATAGATAAGATGATAATTTTCATATTTATATTTTCGATTTGATTTGAGATCTACTATATTAAAGCAATATTTATTAAAAATATTTTAAAATAGTGATAGATGTAAATTTTAAAGATCCGGCTCCTCTCCATTTTTCTTCTCTCCATTTTCCTCAAGTTTCTATTTAGATTAGTGACACATGATATAAGTTAAAATAAATGGCTAAGATTTAATTTCTCAAAGTAAATCTATAACCATAATTTAACTAATAAATACAATATATATTTATTATTAAAAATTATTATAATCTCACAATCTTAACAACATATTATCTTGTTCATAAATATTGGGGAAAACAGTTCCTCCTAATTAATTTTTTTAAGTGGAATGTTTTTTAATTAGGAAGAGAATTGTTCCCCCCTAAATTTATGAACAAGATAATATGTTGTTAAGATTGTGGGGGTTATAGTAATTTTTAAAATTAAATAAATAATATATTTATTATTTAAATCATGGTTAGAAATTTACTTTAGAAATTAAATCTTAGCCATTTAATTTATCCTATGTCATGTGTCACTAATCCAAATAGAAACTTGGGGGAAAAAATAGAGAGAAGAGAAATGGAGAGGAGCCGGATCCAAATTTTAATATAAAAATTATTTTAACAATTTCCTTAATATAATCTCTTAGTTGTTTGCCTAAAACATCTTTGCATAGGTGGATATTTCCTTTTTTTTTTATCAAATTTCTATTTTTATTATTTCTACAAAACGTGTAGCATTAATAATATCATCAATTAATTCAAACATTAATTTAGTATTCATAGAATCAAGCTCACGTTGGACAAAATGGTAAATACAGCACACCAAATGCATTTTCCTCTTTAAATATTTCATTCATTAAGGCAAAGAACAATTAATTATAATTAAAAATCATTAAGTTATTTATTATCTTACCTAGATTTTAATGAAGGCAAAAATCATTTTGATTATTCATCCCAATATAAACTAGTTAAAGTAAAAAAACAGAAAAGAAGAGGTTGTCACAAAATCTTTTTATAATGAATGTGATGAAAAGCTTTTGCATTTTACTTATCAGTTATCACCTTATATATCATCCAGAGGCTCAAACTCGAGACCTCTTGTAACGATCCGTTTCCGTCGTTATAGAAAAGCAATGAGGAAAAATTTGGAGCCGAAAAACTTTTTCGTAGTATTTGGATTTTCCCAACCTTGTCCAGATTTGGACGAAATCGGAGTCTTTAAGGTGTAGAGAAATCTGGTAGCAATCGGGTGGATCTCTTATGGTTTTGATTACATGAGTGGGTAGATAAATCGCTAAGGGATCCGTACGACTTTACGGAATTGAATTCGGGCGAGTAGAACTCCCGAAATCGATCTTAGCGTAAAGGGTATTTTCTTCGTTGTGGGTTAGAGGTGTGTTGTGAAATGAGATTTTGGAATTCTTTTAAATAACTCTATGTTTCGTTTTGTCCTCTTTGGCGCTGGGTTTGGCCGCTCTGGCGGAGCCGCTACGACGGGATTAGGATCGCTGTGGTGGGTACGACGAGACTCGAAATCGTAGATGAAAGACGAATAGCTCACCATTACGCGGAAGCCGCTGAGGCGGGGCCGCTACAGCGGGCTGAGTGCCGCTGCAGCGGGAACTCGACTTAAAGTCGTAAATAAACCCCTAAACGACCTTATTTGACACTTTTCGATTTTTAGAGCTAAGAAACGATCCTCAGGCGACTCCTACTCATTTTTCACCATTCTTGAGGCTAAAGGTAAGTTTTTCACTCCCCGAATCCATTTTTCGATCCGTAGAACGTAATAAAATAGGTGAATATTGATGGGCGAAGGTTTTGTTATAGATTCTATAGTGGAAACAACCCTAATTTGGGTTATTGGGATCATGGATTTGATCTAGGGTTCATAGAATTGTTAGTAATTCGGGTAATTAGTGATTGATTATTGATTCTCGTATTATATTGATTGTTTGTAGACCAAGAACAAGCGGAACGAATCCGAAAAGGGAGGGATCAAGTTTCTTAGGGTTTCAAGCTTGTTTCGAGGTAGGTGATGGTTGTGATCCTATGATTGTGCGATGTATGCTTGTTCTTGCTTCATTATGATACTTGTATGTATATGAATGTTGCAATATTGATCACACTTGTTGTAACCGAGATATTGAATGATGATTGCCATGAAATCATGACTTAAATGTATGATCTTGATGATATACTTGTGATTGTGATTGTGGTGTGTGAATGAGATCGGTTGCCACGTTCCGGCATGCTAACTGTTTTGGTTTGGGTTCCATGAGAGGACCAATGATTTGACATAAAATGTGAAGTTGTTCGTTGTTTGTAAATGTTGATAATATTGTATATGTTGATATATATGCATGTGATTATAATGTTGTTTGACTTGTTTATGTTGCACTAGTGGGATAGCCGCGTGACCCTACTAGTACAGTGTGGTTGTGTATTGATTCTGCACTTGCTCTTATTTTTGTTGAGTATAGGGCATCTTCAAGCGGCTATTGACAGACCTCGCTTAGAAGATCAGTGATCGTCGTTCGAATTCAAGGGTGAGCCAATTCTTCTGGGCTGCCATGAAATTCTCTTTCGTCTATGTCCACCATTTCCAGACTTAGACATTTGTTTAGTCCGTTCATTAGTTTGGGGTGTATCCCTTTTGTTTAGACTTGGATCATTTGTTTAGATGTTTTGGTACATTGACTTTCAGGTTCTAGGTTATTCTTCCGCATTGTTAGTTATTATTGTTAGACTTTTGCTAGAGTTTATGAGAACTCTATTTTTATTTCCTTAGTGCTTGATTTAAATGCCTTAGTTTTTAGATTATTTGCTTGGTTTGGGTTGTAGTAGTGGTTCTCCCACCGGAGTGTTAGTGTGGGTGCTAATCACGACGGTCTGGACCGTGACACCTATAATTAAAAATAAAGGAGTAGTTATCACTCTAACACAATTCTTGTTGGTTAGATCATTCATATTTATTCAGCAACAATAGTGGATGATAAGGATGTTCATGTTATTAAAATTCATCTTCCGTATAATAAGTACTAGGTTCATGTTATTAATGATTTCCCAAATAACAACATACTAGAAAAACACCCTCTATTTTTATCATTTTTGATGGAGTAAACAACAAAATGTGTTTGATGTTTTTAAATAAATGTTCTTATACTAAAAGATGTCATTGTTACTGAAAAGTACAAAAAAGATGGGTTTTTTTTGGTCCTCAACTTGATCAATTAGAGAAAATGTATGTTTGGAAGTAGTAATATTGGAACTTGTAGGAGTGGGGAGTAATATCCATATTAATGGAGGATATGGATTGAAGATTTAATGTGCAACTCATATATTATAGGGAATAAATAAAATTAGAATTTATCAATAACTAAGGGATCAAACAAGAAAAATATAAATTGTTTCTCATTAAAAATATTTTTTCGAAAAATGTATTATTTAAAAAAAGACATTTCAAAATAAACTAATTTTAAAAGTTTGACCTAACAATCTATAAATCGTACACCATCAATTTTAGGACTCACATTTCAAAGATCCTTTAATACTCTCTTTGTTTACTTTTACTTATCATATTTCAAGTAACGAAAGTTAATTTGACTAATCTTCGAAGCTAAATTAGATGTTTGAGAATTTAGATGTTTAAAACTATATAAAATATAGAGTACTTACTATAAGTTGCAATCTTTCTCATATTAATATTTGGCATAATACATATATATGACCCTTAACTTGGCTTCAAATTATATCTTTGACCTCTAACTTTGATAGTGCACAAAGAAACACTTTAACTATCCAAAATTTAAACAAAAATACACTCGAATATTTCAGACAAAACGCGTGATATATAAATGCTCTGACGTGGATAAGTGAACCACTCAGTTGCTACCAACTAACTAAAATAAATACACCTAGATTTTAAAATAATAAAAATAAATTATAATATAGAATAATGTGAAAAAGAAAACAAATTCATTTTTGGAAAAAAAAATTACTACGCTCTTCTCCTCTTTCTTCTAAAAAAAAAAAACCCTAATCTAAATTTCTAAAATTCATGCCCCTTATATTCAAATCAAAGAAAAAATTGTTCAAGATATGTGTAGAAAATTCATATAGTTGAACGATTACCTATTCTTCTTCCTTAATTTAGTCAAGGTATCAAGGTTCAACACTTTACAAACAAGAATTGTATATCGTTGGTCAGATGTTCAAGCCAATATGAGAATTATTAAAGGAAGCTAACGTTTTTATTGCAAAATTATTTCAGAGTAGCCCATAGATATAGGAAGACATGAAAATAATCACTAAAGGAAGCTAACGTTTTTGTTGCAACATTATTTCATACCAGCCCATAGATATAGGAAGACATGAAAATCAATTAACTTTTTCTTCTTTCTTTAATTTGAAGTATATTTGTGCTTTAAGTTGTCAAATACTTAATGAAAAGAGAGAGAGGATGTTTTGTGTATTATGATTGTCATAGTGAGTAGCAAATTGCAATTACGAATTTTCGGAGGCTAAAAAATAACATAGAGTGCTAAAAATTATTAAATAAAATGGTGCACTTAAACTGTTTGATAAAATGTCTAAATGAACTTTTCAAAGATTTTTGTCAAGTTTGAGTAGCAATCTGATACCTAATCAAAATGTAAGGAGTCCCGTAAGTGTGGATTGGAGTCGTTGATTGAGAGTCTTCGGACTTAGATTGTGTTCTATTTTTACAAGTGTATACTTACCCCATCTTGCTTACAATAGATATAGAGAAAAATAAAAAAACTTCATTATATATTTTTTTTCACAATAACAAAAAATAATTAAATGTCACTTGTAATTTGTGCATTTTGCAATGAACAACAAATAATGCCAGAAAAAAAAGAAGGGAAAATGTTGAAAAAATTAGAAAGAGAATAAAGTGAAATTTTATTAAAAAAATTAAAAAATATATATAAAAGGATTGATTAAGGATTTAATAGTCTTTTCAATATTTTTTTTACTGTTGGGGCCCTCAACTTTTATCTCTGACGCGCCTAATTAGGGTATATTTCACGCATTTTGCCAGGTAGGATTCAAGTGTTTTTTTGTTTAAGTTTTGGATAGTTAAAGTGTCTACTTGTGCAGTGACAAAGTTAAAGGTCAAAGTTATAATTTGAAGCTAAATTAAGGGTCCAATTTATGTATTATGCCTTAATATTTTGAAGATTTTTTTTTAAAAAACATTGATCAAAATCTATGCCACTTAACTCTCGGAAATTGAAACATGACAAATAAAAATAAAGAGGGAGAAGAGTGAAGAAGCCTGTTGAAGATTTACCCTCTATTGAAGTTTATTAATATTGTATAGACGTTTGATATTATTATTATTTTCACTATGAAAATTGTTGTAATGATAATAATTTTTTCAATACCTTAAAAACCAAGTGTCAAAATTTTATCAAATTGAATTGATGATGAAGAACAAATTAGATGACTAAAAAAACTCAATTTGTTAAAACTTTGTATTCAATTAATCAATTAAAAGTTTGACTTTCACAGTACGCAATTAAGTTACGAATTATTAATTTTCAGTATATTAAGTTATGATCTTTCTAAATTTTAATAAAGGCAAAAACCATCTAATTATTCATCCCTTTATAAACTAGTTAAAGTGAAAAAAATATTGTCACAAAGAAATCTACAATGAGTTTGATTAAAAAAATTACATTTTATTCATCATCTTATATATCGTTAACATATGTCCAGACGTAATAGCATATTCTTCAAATAGGTTCGAAGTTCATATTGTGAACTTCCTCCCGAATAATAATATACCTCTATAATTTCATTGTGCATCTGGAAATAAAGATTTCGAATATCATATTCTTAAAGTGCATGATGATTTTTATTTTAAGTTTCGCATGAATACTTTAAGGAGCACTCTCTACTTTAGTCATTTTTGGTGGGGCGAAAAATAAAATGTGTTTGATATTTTTAATAAGCACTTAGTTGATAATTGTTCTAATGATACTATAATTCGTTGTTGTTACTGGGTAGTACAAATAGATGGTTTTTATATGGGTCCTCAACTTGATCAACTAAATCTAATGCATGGTTGGGAAAAATAATATATATATTGATAAATATTACTTTTGGTCCACAAGTTATTGATAAATTAAATTTTGCCTTTTGTTTCCTTGTGTTATACTTTCTTCATTTGTTTTTATTAGCATGTTTTTTTATGGGAGTTAATTTGATTAATTTTTGAAATTAAATTGAATTAGCTTAGTTTAATATTTAAAATTTAGATGTACTGAAAATTATACGAAAAATACTATAAGTTCCAATCCTCCTCATTTTAATATAATGCAAGTTTACATCTTGAAATGTGGATAAAAAATCTATATAGTTTGACTTTCTAGAATCGAAATGTTACAAGTAAAAATAAAAGAAGAAAGTATATATATGACTCAATATATTTAACCTTAATTAATAAGAAATGGTCCCTTTATATAAAAATATGTTACAATTAACTAGTTACAAAACTATATTATTGGCAAATTAATATGAAGTAGCAATACAAATTTAACACAACATATGAGTAGCTGAGTGTTGAAGCAGTTATTAATAATTATGTCAAAACTTTTAAGAATGTTGACAAATACAAATTAAAATATCATAAATATATCTTTTAACTTGACTTTATTTCACATTTACGTCCTTCAACTTTGGGGGTGCACAAATATACACTTAAACTTGTATAAAGTTGAACAAGTAGACACATGAGTCCTACGTGGCATAATACACTTAGTTATGTCATATAGGACTCAAATTTCCATGTAGAATGTCACGTAGGACATGTGTGTCTATTTGTTCAACTTTAGATAAGTTTAAGTGTCTACTTGTATACACTCAAAGTTAGAGGGCATAAATGTGAACTAAAACCAAGTTAAATGACATATTTATGTATTATGCCTATTTAATACATATCATCATTTTCATTTCAAAATGCAACAATAAACTATGTATCCACACACATACAATATTTTATCCTATTGTGTGGATATAACATTTGATTGTAATTGAATGTATATGTATGTGTGTCCAATTGTATCTCTATATATGTGTTTTCAAAATAAAAGTTGAAGGTATATTTTGTCAACTGTATATGCATTTTCAAAGTAGAAGATGAATGTATGTGAGACATCATTTGTATGTGTGATCAGAGGCGAATCCAAAATTTGAAGACTTTGGATGCATCAATATTAATTATCTTAGCTCAAATATGCGCTCTAAGATAAACTGAAAATAAAAACGGTGAAATAGCACTGTAGCTAGATTCAAACCCAAGTCTCGCGGGAGGATCCTCTAACTTGTACCAGTAACATAATCGCACTCCTATGCTTTCATGAGTGTACAATTTTAGATAAACTATTCATATTTCTCTCTAGTAAATGAAGAATTTGTTAAGTTGTTTCAGACAGAGGAGGATCACAAGATAGGTTTTATGAACTATCTAGCATTTTATGGATAAAATTTGATCAAATACAGCCTTGTTTTGTACAATTGCTGCAACATAACTGCAACAACGGTTTATAGACTAACGAGTCGTCCGGTATTTGGTGTGATGTATAATGTATAATAATCTCAAAATAAAATGCATGATATATTATCTTGTGTTTGGTTGGAGGTATTAGGTGACCTTTGGATTATTTATCCCACCATTTATATCTTAGTGATGGGATAAGTATCCCAGTTTTCATATACCAGGTGAATAACTTGTTCCCAACCCAACGACCCCTAAGTTCAGAGGCGAAGTCAGAATTTTAATCTTAAGGGTTCTAAATTTTATAAGGATAATTTCAAGTGTTAATAACCAAGTTCTAAATTTAATATTTGTACATATTTAATATCTTCTTAATTAATATAAATACACAATTCGAATAAACTTACTGAGTTCAACTGAACTCGTACCCAGGCTTCTAGCTCCGCCCCTGCCTAAGTTTACAAATGATGGGTCTTTCTTGTCCAAGTCAAGAGCTTTCTCATCAAGGATTTCTGTTTTCTTGCTCCGTATCTAAGTTGTTAAATAGTGTTATATTTCAAATGGGTGAAAAACATTTTCATCCCAACTTTGTTTTAAAAATCAAACTTTTCCCTCGACTTTGAATAATAATTAAACTTCCTCCTTTATTCTAATTAAAAAGTTTAAATGCGCCTATTATACCCTTTCATTATCAACTCGTTTTTACTTCTTCAAAAATCTTTTTTTTTTTGAATTCATGTAACAATTTTTTATAAAAGCATAAACATTATTTTTTTGGACGAAAAAGGTGAGAAATATTAATTAACTCTTGACTAATCTTTGGAGCTAAATTAGATGTTAAAAAAACTATATGAGAAATACTATAAGTTACCATCCTTATTAAATTAATATTCTGGAAAAAAAAATATTTTAAAATATTGATCAAAGATTATAATTTAACTCTTGAAAACTGAAACATGAAAAATAAAAATCAATAGAGAATGATAAAGAAGGGTGTTGAAGATTTACCCTATAATGAAGTTTATTAATCTTATAGAGCTTTGATATTTGTTTTTTTAGTATGAAAATTGTGGTAAACAATAATATTTTTGTATAACATCTTAAAAACAAAGTGTTAAAATTTAATCAAAATACTTGATAATGAAGAACAAAATAGATGATTGAAAAAACTCATTTTTTTTTACTTTCCAATTAATCAAATAGAACCTTCCTTATGCATGAGGTATTCTCTGGTCAAATAAAACTTTGACTTTGACTATACTATGATAAATTTTAGAATTTCTCAATTATTAATTTTCTTAATATATTAAGTATATCTATATTTATTAAGAATAAGACCAGGAGGATCTTATCCAAATTTTGATAAAGGCAAAAACCATGTAGTTATCCATCCCTATATAAACTAGCTAAAGTGGAAAAATATGTGATAAAAGAAATCTACAATGAATTTCATCAAAAGCTTTTGCATTTTATTCATCACTTTATATATCGTCAATGTATGTCCAACAATAGCAATGCCAGATTGGTTCGAAGTTCATATTATTAATGCCCTCCCGAATAACAATATACCTCTATGGTTTCATTGTGCATCTGGAAACAAAGATTTTGGATATCAAATTCTTAACGCGGGCGATGATTTTCATTTTGAGTTTGGCATGAATGCTTTGAGGAGCACTCTTTACTTTAGTCATTTTTGGTGGGGTGATAAACAAAATGTGTTTGATATTTTTAATAAGCACTTGGCTGATCATTGTTCTGACACTAAAACTCGTTATTGTTATTGGAAAGTACAAATAGATGGCTTTTATATGGGTCCTCAACTTGGTCAACTAAGTTTAATGCATAGTTGGGAGAAATAATGTCTATATTTATGTGGGATAATATTACTTTGTTCCTCTTAATAAACTTCACATTTTGATTCTTATGTTATATTTTCATTATTTATTTTTATTTGTCATGTTTTATTTCAAACAAGCTGACTATATATGTTTGTTATTATCAATACATAAATTAGGCTAAAGGCTAAACCGTAAAACCTAATCCTCACCAATGGTGGTTTACCAAGAAAATTAGTTAACTTTAATCAATTCTTAAAACAATTTCACCCCTTTCCCACCCATTACTAGAAACAATTAAACCAATTGACTCTTTAACGCTACTACTATCTCAGTCGGGCTTAATAACGCTAAAAGAGCCTTGAGCATCCACCCAAGAGTCAATGGACCAGTCATATCATTTGTTCATTGGGTGCTCTATGTTAATTTTATACAAATACCTCTTAATTTATAGATATTTCGAGACGAGGTTGATGAGTGCTCGAGCACTCAGCGGACTCTATGTGGGCCCGCTCCTAACTACCCCTCCCATGGTACCACATGTACCACCTCTCTTCATCATCGCTAAGGTACCTTTTCAGTACTCCAAGATGGTGGAAAATTTTAAGTAGAACATTAGACTCAAAAATCTCACACATCTTCATGTCTTTGTTGAGAACATCAACAATTGAGTTCTCATATTCATGAACTTATTCCATGATTGGCTTATTGTCAATCATCTAAAATTTAATCTATTGACCAACAATATATTTTTTATTTTCTGCATCATCAACATCATATTTATTTTTCAAACTATCTCATATTTCCTTAGCAGATTTATAAGTAACAAATAAATCAAACAAATGGTTAGTCATATGGTTTACCTAATGTCCTCTTACAGTTCTATTATTTTTTTCAGACTTTTGTTTAGCAGTATCATCAACAGTCACGACATCTAGAATCAGTAGTAGTGTTAGAACCATCAGTAGGAAGTTTGTTAAACAAAACATAATCAACTTCTAATTGCTCAAAGAAAAGCAGAAGTTTTTGTGACCAACATTTAAAATTGTTTTCATCCAAAGTCTCAAGCTTTGACATATCAGGAAAATTTTTGTTCAATGAAATAGTCATTTATCAATATTGAATGTAAAGAAAATTACTTTCAAATGGTTGGAAAAAATACTATAATATTGATATTGGACAATAATTACAAAGTAGAAAATAACTTATTACAAACACTATGTCGTGGCAAGCCACTGCCTTGAAAGCAATTTCAGCCCCACTCCAGTGCAAATCGTTGTAACCGACCGCTCCCCAAGATTCCACAGTTACTCTTAAACACGTGCACTCGTGGATGAAAATTTGAAGGTTTCCCAAAATCAATTGCCCAAAAAATATTCTAGGAAGAAAGGAGGAAAATAATTTTCTTTTCTTTTTGGTGGTGTTGTATAATGTTCACAAAAGGCACGACTTATATAGATTATTTCAAGAGGAGTTATTGTAAAGATAAGAGTTAATTTTGAGAAATGCATTGTAAATGTTAATGGCATTAAAGGCCATTACATCACATCCTACAAAAAAACTCTTCTTTTATTTTGAAACGAAAATCTTCTTCTCTTTGTAACGTATTTTTTTTTTTTATTCTTTGCATTATACAAAATGAATAAAGGTAGAATTAATTTCACACTTATCTAGATTAAAAAAAACAATCTTATCTAAATTTTAATAAAGGCAAAAACCATGTAATTATTCATCCCTATATAAACTAGCTAAAGAGAAAAAATATTGTCACAGAGAAATATACAATGAGTTTGATTAAAAGCTTTTGCATTTTACTCATCATCTTATATATCGTCAACATGCGTCCAGCACTAGCAATGCCGGATTGGTTCGAACTTCATATTATTAATGCTCTTCCGAATAATAATATACCTCTATGGTTTCATTGTGCATCTGGAAATAAAGATTTTGGATATCATATTCTTAAAGCGGGTGATGATTTTCATTTTGAGTTTGGCATGAATGCTTTAAGGAGCACTCTTTACTTTAGTCATTTTTGGTGGGGTAATAAACAAAATGTGTTCGATGTTTTTAATAAGCACTTGATTCATCATTGTTCTAATACTAAAACTCGTTATTGTTATTGGAAAGTACAAATAGATGGCTTTTATATGGGTCCTCAACTTGATCAACTAAGTCTAATGCATAGTTGGGAGAAATAATATCATGTGAGATAATATCACTTTAATTCTTTTAATAAACTTCGCGTTTTGAGTTTTGTGTTATATTTTATTTATTTATTTTTACTTGTCATGTTTTATTTCAAAAAAATTCCCCACTTTTTCTGCATCCAATTAATAAAATAGAACCTTCCTTATACATGAGGTATTTTAGGGTTAAATAAAAGTTTGATTTTGACTGTACGCAATTAATTTCGAATTATTAATTTTCTTTAATATATTAAGTTATAATCTTATCTAGATTTTAATAAAGGCAAAAACCATTTAAATTCATCCCTATATAAACTAGTTTAAAAGTGAAAAAAGTTGTTACAAAGAAATTTATAATGCGTTTGATCAAAAGCATTTGCATTTTACTCATCACTTTATATATCGTTAAACATATGTCCTTGCGCAGTAACATGTCAAATAGGTAAGTTCATATTATGAACTTTCTCCCGAATAATAATATACCTCTATGGTTTGATTGTGTATCTGGAAATAAAGATTTTGGATATCATATTTTTAAAGTGCACGATGATTTTCATTATTAATTTCGCATGAATACTTTCAGGAGCACTCTCTATTTTTGTCATTTTTGGTGAGGTGAAAAGTAAAATGTGTTTTGATGTTTTTAATAAGCATTTAATTGATAAGTGTTCTGATACTATAACTCCTTGAGGTATTAATAAACTTGGCCTTTTAATTTTGGTGTTATATTTCCTTTATTTATTTTTATTTGTCACGTTTTATTTTAGTGACTATGCATTTTTATTACTATCAATACATAAATAATGCTAAAGGCTAAAGCCTAATCCCCACCAATGGTGGTTTATTAAAAAAATTAATTAACCTTAATCAATCCTTAACCACTATTTTAAATCAAATTGATCCTTCATTACATTATACATATCATGAGGTATGAGGCACGTAGATGTTTTACTATTTAGATTGATTATTTAGTAATTATTGTGATATTTAAAATTGAGTACTTTATTTTTTTACAGAAATATATTAATAACTTTACTACAATAAAGTAAAAAAAAAACTAAAATAACCTTTACGAGTTCAGGCTGTTGTAGCCTAGTGATTTCAGATGCTTTTAATGAGCTTCAGACTGGTTCACATGTTCAAATCTCACTAGCAACACACTTTTTTCCCCTTTTTAAAAAGAGCTTTTGTTGTGCAATTTCTCAACACTCTTCATGCTATTTCTGACTCCACCACTAATTTGAACGATTATATAAGCAAAAAAAGTCAACAATAACTTTCATGAATTTTTCTTAATATTTGATTAAATGACCCTAGGGAATTAACTTGATCTTATCTAGATTTTAATTAAGACAAAATATTATTTAATTATATATCCCTATATAAGCTAGCTAAACTAGAAAAATATTGTAACAAAGAAATCAACAATGAATTTGATAAAAAATTTGTCCATTTTACTCATCACATTATATGTATCAGCAACGACAGTTCATAGCTTTCTTAATTGTTACGAACTTCATATTATTAATGCTCTACCAAATAATGATATACCTCTATGGTATCACTGTGCATCTGGAGACAAAGATTTTGGATATCATATTCTTAAAGTCGGCGAAGATTTTAATTTTGAATTTTCCGTGAATCATTTACTAAGTACACTCTACTTCTGTCATTTTTGGTGGGGTAAAAATCAAAATGTATTTGATGTTTTTAACAAAAACTTATTTCATATTTGTTCTAGCTCACCTGATAAAATCCATACTTGTTACTGGAAAGTACAAAAAGATGGTTTTCTTGCTGGTCCTCAACTTGATCAACTATCATATATGCATTATTGGAATGAGTAATATTTTATTGGTCCCTAAATTATTAATAAACTTTGTTTTTTGGTTGTTGTGTTATATTTTTTTGTTTGTTAATTTTTATTTATCAAGAGAGTTATTTTAATTAATTTTTAAAATTAAATTAAATTAGATGTTTGAAAATTATTCGAAAAATATTTTAAGTTGCAAATTTTCTCATATTAATAAGATGTGGAAATAATCTTAAAATGTTGGTCGGTGTTCATACAATTTGATTTTTAAGAAGCAAAATTTAAGAAGTAAAAGTGAACGGAGAAATTAATGTATGATTCAACATATTTAATCTCAATTAATAAAAATTAGAGTGAAGTGTTAAAATCACATCTAAATTATCACTTACTAGTTTAAAAAAGTATCTCTATTGATGGTGTGTGCACTAGATTCTCTCTTTTATTTAAAAAAAAATTGTTACATGACATTTTACATGGACAAAATATTTCAGCTTGACAAAAATTAAATAAATTATTAGTATTAGTTAAAAATTAAAAGTTAGTATTACTATAAAACAATTTTTTTTTGAATATAGTAGATAAAGTCTTTTCACGGTTCAGTTATAAATTAATTTAAATATAGTAAATAAAGGTTGTTGTTTAATTTTGATATATAATGAATTTTTATATCGCTACAAATCAAGTAATTCGTCTATTAGATACTTGAATAGAATTTTATTAGAGTTTAATTTATTTTTTTACAAATAGATAATTAGATAACATGACCCTTTAAGCCTCGTAAAAATATATATAAATGCAAGTTACATCTTTACGGTACTTCAAAATTTGAATTATCATGTCGGAGTTACAAGTGGGTCGTTAATATTTTTTTGAATTGACATCTTTGGTTAATATACTTAAATTTAGATGACTAAATTTTATATTTGTGTATCTAAAGTTAGTCTAGGTCTTACCATGACATTAAAAAATAATAATTAACTAACATAACATGACATGTCAAATAAAATATGTGTTGGGTATGTAGCAAGAGTTAATGGGAAATGAAGGGAAGATGGAAAAAGAGGAAAAGTCAAAGTTGGGAACTTGAAAAGTCTTCTTATGCTTTAGTGAAAAGGCATTTCTCCCTCATCGGTGAAAGAAAGAAAAATAGAAGAGTTTAAATATAGAAACACTCCTATTAATTGTTAAAAGGGTTGGAAAGAGGGAACCCCCTCGCGCCGTCGTTGTCGTCGCTCGCTCGGCTTCGGCTTTGGAAAACGTTAATTAACCGAAACGTTTTCAATTATTCAGTTAATTGACCGACTTGCAACCTTTCGGAACCAGTTCCTCTTGCCTATAAATACATTCATTCTTCAGAATCTTTCCTTACGAAATTTTCTGATTTCTCTTCTTCTTCTGCACAAAGTTTCTTCGTGTACTTTACTGCTGTTGAGTGGTTCGCTGACACCAAAGTTTTGGGTATCAATACGTTGGTGATTGAGATCATTCTATCCTAGGAGGACATATTCCAAATCAAACCTCGGATACTAAAGGAGAATAATTTCCTTAAGGGGACACTGTGCATTCAGTGGGCTTGATCTTTTTCTGATTCTAGTTTTTCCATATTGTGGTATGTTTGTTTCAGATTTTAGTTTGTTAATTAATTTCTGTTCATCTATTCTTACTGGTCTATTAAACTTTGGTTACTTCGTGTTTCTGCAAAGTTTATTTAAATCAGTAATTCTGTTTTTTAAACACAGATTGGCAACAATATGTAGCAAACAAATATTTTTGGTTAGACATAAACTATAATTGAATGCCTTTATAAGGGGGAAAAATTGAAAACTGATTTTAGTGGGATTTTCTCAATATTGGATGTCTATATAGGTAAGAAAAATTTAAAATTAATTTAGGGAGATCTTTTCTATACTTGAATGACCATATAAGAGAAAATAAATAATTTAAAAGTGACTCTAATTAATGAAATCTTCTCAATACTTGAATAATCATATAAGGAAAAATAATAATTCAAAAGTGACTTTTATGGGTTCTTCTTAATACTAGGTTGACCATATAAAGATGACAGTGAAAAAATGATCCAAGGAAAAAAAGTCAACAATAATTTTAATGAAATTTTCTTAACATTTAGTTTAGTAGACCATAGTATATAAGAAATTAACTTGATCGTATCTAGATTTTAATGAATACAAAATATTATTTAATTATTTATATCTATATAAGCTAGCTAAATTAGAAAAATATTACTTTTGGTCCCTAAATTATTAATAACGTTTGCTTTTTGGTTGTTGTGTTATATTTCTTCGTTCATTTTTATTTATTATGTTTTATTTTAAGAGAGTTAATTTAATTAATTTTTGAAATTAAATTAAGTTAGGTTAATTTCTTATCGTTATAATTCTTCTCATATTAATAAGTTGTACAAGTATATTCATATATTTGTTGATGGTGTGTGCACTAGACTCTCTTTTATTTTTTAAAAAATTATTACATGACATTTCACATGGACAAAATATTCTAGCTTGACAAAAATTAACTAAATTATTAGTATTAGTTAAAAATTTAAAATTTAAATATTACTATAAAACAATTTTTTTTAATATAGTAAATAAAGTCTTTTCACGGTTCAGTTATTAATTAATTTAAATATAGTAAATAAAGGTTCTTGTTTAATTTTGATTCATGAATTTTTATATCGCTACAAATCAAGTAATTCATCTATTACATACTTGAATAGAATTTTATTAGAATTTAAATTATTTTCTTAAAAATAGATAATTAGATAACATGAGCCTTTAAGCCTCGTAAGAATATATATAAATGCAAGTTACATCTTTACGGTACTTTAAATTTGAATTCATTTCATATCAGGTTGGAGTTACAAGTGGGTCATTAATATTTTTTCGAGTTAACATCTTTGGTTAATATACTTAAAATTAGATGACTAAATTTTATATTTTGTGTATCTAAATTTAGTCTAGGCCTTATCCTATTTGACATTAAAAAAGAATTTTTTTTTAACTAACATAACATGACATGTCAAATAGAATATCTAAAACAATTTTTTTTTGTTAGACATAAACTATAATTGGATGCCTTTATAAGGGGGGGGGATTGCAAACTGATTTTAGTGGGATTTTCTCAATATTGGATGACTGGTACGAAAAAATTAAAATTAATTTAGTGAGATCTTTTCGATACTTGAATGACCATATAAAAGAAAACAAATAATTTAAAAGTGACTCTAATTGATGAAATCTTCTCAATATTTGAATGATTATATAAAGAAAAATAATAATTCAAAAGTGACTTTTATGGGTTCTTCTCAATACTTGATTGACCATATAAAGATGAAAGTAAAAAAATGATCCAAGGAAAAAAAGTCAACAATAATTTTAATGAAATTTTCTTAACATTTAATTTAGTTGACCATAATATATAAGAAATTAACTTGATCCTATCTAGATTTTAATAAAGACAAAATATCATTTAAATATTCACCTCTATATAAGCAAGCTAAACTAGAAAAATATTGTAACAAAGAAATCTACAATGAATTTGATAAAATATTTATCCATTTTATTCATCACCTTATATATATCACCATCAACCGTTGATAGCGCTGTTAACCATTGGGAAGTTCATATAATTAATGCTCTACCGAATAATGATATACCTCTATGGTATCATTGTGCATCCGGAGATAAAGATTTTGGATATCATATTCTTAAAGTGGACGAAGATTTTCATTTTGATTTTACAGTGAATTTTCCTATGATGAGCACACTATACTTTTGTCATTTTTGGTGGGGTAAAAATCAAATTAGGTTTGATGTTTTTAATAAAGACTTGTTTTATATTTGTTCTAATGTAGGTGATGAGATCCATAGTTGTTACTGGAAAGTAGAAAAAAATGGTTTTTTTGCTGGTCCTCAACTTGATAAACTAGGATTTATGCATTCTTGGATTGAGTAATATTGGAATTTGTAGGAGTGAGAGTAATATGGAATAATATTACTATTGGTCCTTAAATTATTAATAAACATTGCTTTTTGGTTGTTGTGTTATGTTCTTTTTTGTTCATTTTTATTTATTATGTTTTATTTTAAGTTAATTTAATTAATTTTTGAAATTAAATTAAATTAGGTTAATTTTTTATCTTTAAATTAGATGTTTGAAAATTATTCGAAAAATATTATGAATCGTAATTCTTCTAATATTGATAAGATGTAAAAGTATATTCATCTAATTTGATTTTCGTGAAGTGAAATGTAATAAGAAAAGTAAATGAGGAAAATGTATAGTTCAACATATTTAATCTTCGATTAATAAAAATAAGAGTAAAGTGTCAAAAACACACCTAAACTATTTTTTTGTTTCATATCTAATAAACTATTGAGAGTGTGAGTTTCATACCTAAATTATCACTCATTAGTTTGAGAACACGTCTCTATGTTTAATTACACTCTCTTGATGGTCTCTCTCCTTTATTTATAAAAATGTCACAGAATATTTCACATTGACAAAAATTAAATAAATTATTAGTATTAGTTAATAAATAAATAAATAAAAATTATTTTTAATAATAAACAAAATTTTATACATTTTTCTT
>JAJOOO010025858.1:0-14535 GCA_029582685.1 Solanum piurae | reverse complement strand
TTTGCCTACTCCCTCCGATCCATCCCAATTTATGCATTCGTAACAATTTAAACTATAAACTTCTCATTTTCACCTTATTGAGATGATTTACAGCCATATTACTTCCTAAATATTCATTCAAGTATCCATAATGCATAGATCTTTTTGCCTACTCCCTCCGATCCATCCCAATTTATGCATTCGTAACAATTTAAACTATAAACTTCTCATTTTCACCTTATTGAGATGATTTACAGCCATATTACTTCCTAAATATTCATTCAAGTATCCATAATGCATAGATCTTTTTGCCTACTCCCTCCGATCCATCCCAATTTATGCATTCGTAACAATTTAAACTATAAACTTCTCATTTTCACCTTATTGAGATGATTTACAGCCATATTACTTCCTAAATATTCATTCAAGTATCCATAATGCATAGATCTTTTTGCCTACTCCCTCCGATCCATCCCAATTTATGCATTCGTAACAATTTAAACTATAAACTTCTCATTTTCACCTTATTGAGATGATTTACAGCCATATTACTTCCTAAATATTCATTCAAGTATCCATAATGCATAGATCTTTTTGCCTACTCCCTCCGATCCATCCCAATTTATGCATTCGTAACAATTTAAACTATAAACTTCTCATTTTCACCTTATTGAGATGATTTACAGCCATACAACTTCTATGACTTATTTTAGACCATAAGTTTCAAATAGTGTTTCTTTCACTCTTAAACTCCATGCCCAGTCAAACACCTTCACATAAATTGAGACGGAGTCAGTATTTTTTATAAGTTATTGATAATGCATATATGTGGGAACTGTATTTATTGATAGCAGTTGAATCAATAACATGATATCCATTGTTTATAAGTTGTTTGCTGGCAAGTGATTATAGACATTCTAAATCCATGATCGGATCTGGTAAAGATTGTATAATAGCACATGCAAATCCTTTTTTTTTTTCGGGGATGAAACTGATTTGTTAAGATATTTCCACGAAATTCTTCTTCTTTTCTATGTTCCCAAGCATCAGGAGCTGATACTGATGAAAACTTTGGGTCGAGGCAAGATTGATTTAGTTCTGCCCATGTTTTGATTTTACTGCATGGATATGAAATAGATCCCAGCATCTGTGTTTATATTGGATGACACATCAGGAACCTAAACTGATCATTATAGGATTCGTTAAGACCACTGAACGAGAATTTCCGATCTTCTACTACACAAAAACTTTAAAACATTCATCTCTTCCTGTTTTGCGGAAAGTCTTGCCTCTTATTTTCCTTTGAATGGTCTGTGAGTGATTAATGTTCTTACATTCCATTCAAGTGTTCTGATTCAGTGTTCATCTTTTTGTCTGATTACTTTTGATATGATGAAAGTCTCTTTAATCACACCTAAACATGTTCACTTGAATCAATGAAAAATGTACCAGGGGTCATCAATTCGAAGGGTAATGGCGATGCTTCCAGCATGTAGCAACGCAGAGTCTGCAGACTCCCTGATGAGCTGCAAAACAGAACCTACTGTTTACTTTGCGAGGCAAGCATCCATCCTCTCATTTTCTAACCTTGGGGGAGAAAGCAATGCCGGGGATTACCAAGAATGTGGAGCCTCCACAATGCTACTTATGGGAGAACCCCCTTGGTGCCATCCATGTCCTGAAAGTTCATTGGCGTCAAGTAGCAGAAGCGATGCTGTATTGCGCTACAAGGAAAAGAAGAAGACCCGCAAGTAAGTTCTCTTGTAATAACCAGTGGAACTTCACCCGCGAGTAGTATCCTTAATTCCATGCAGAAGAAATAGAGCTGTTCTAAATAAGAGTGTCTGGGTTGTGCAATCTCTAGTTTCCTCTAACTTTTGGCTTATTCTCTTTGTTCACATCTTCTAATTGTCCGATCTCATGTGTAGATTTGATAAGCATGTGAGATATGCTTCTCGCAAGGCAAGGGCTGATGTTAGAAGGCGTGTGAAGGGACGTTTTGTCAAGGCTGGTGATGCTTACGATTATGACCCACTGAACGAGACCAGAAGCTTTTGATTCCAAAACTTATCACCATACATATTAGGAAACAAAGGACCGATATTAAATTGGGCTAAGCTGATTGAGGTATCGTGCCAAGGGATGAAAGGAAACTTATTTCCTTTGTTGCTACGGCATTGGATTGCAATGTCCAATCAAGTAAGCTAGATGAGGAAATCAGAATCCTCTGCTGCTTCATCGAAATCCAATTTATCAGCCAGAGAAAAGGAAAGATGAAACATGCAAACCTTGTGTTAACCAAGTGTGCTGCAGAGAATGGGATTTGGCCAGTTCTAGAGGTACATGATCAGCTTCATTCCAGAAAGGGTTCAGCCTTCCCATCTCGGCTGTAATTATTTTGTTCATCGACTACACCACGTTTCCTATGTTGTTACCCCTCTATCTAGGTGGACGTTTACACATTTTGAGTCCCAAAATAATTCAACGGTACGTCCTTTCTTGTCTGAAGGACTGAGAGTTCCTTGGCTATTATGTTATGCTGTCATGTATAGTATGTGTAGAAGGGATAGAATGAATTGCGAAAAGACAGATGAAAATTGCCTTTGTTAACATTTTTCCTAATTTGTTGTAGATAAAATGTATAGCATAGACAGTTGGAGAATTGAGAGAGCAAACCATCACACTGCTATAATCTCTCCTCATATGTTAGGAACTATAATTCCTGGTTGTATGTGAGATTAATTTGAGACAATAATGATCAAATTTAGGTGGAGATTCATATTCTCTGGTCTTAGCAGCAGGAACCCCTTTTACTGTTGTTTTTTTTTTTGAAAATAATGCCCTTTAATAGCTAGGCCCCCGGTATAATTTGTTTGTTTTACTTTTTTTTTTGATACATTGCAAAATAAGCTTGACTCTTTCCTTTTTTGACAAATTTTAAATTTCAACTTTACGCATGAAATGTTTAAGATTACAAGATTAAAGTACATTTTGATACATTTTATATATCTTTAATTTAAGATCACAAAATTTAGAAGTCTTCTTTAATTTGTTTGACTGACAAATTTATTTAAGTCCTAGCATATTAGACCAATTGGAGGAGGCATGATAGAAAAGTCATTACGATAAGGGATCTCTGTAGACAAGTCCCTCTAAGCATCTAATTCGATCATATGTGTTTTGCCGTCCTATTTGTTAGTTGTGATGCCATAATCTGGTATAGAATATGGTTGCAAGAATATTTGGGACATATAGATAAAATATTTATATTTTTTATTTTAATAAAAGGGATATGTTTCTGTATTATTTAGTGGGATGAGCTAAGATTCACAAGTAAAGTAGAATGCTTTGGTACAAAATCCATAAAACACATATACTAATTCATATATATCTTCATTGTAGCCATTGAAAGAAAAGAGAATCTAATAGAGTTGTGAAAGACTAAGAAAGGAAAAAACTTTAGTTATTGGATTCCTAAAAGTGAATATGACATTTAGAAAGATGTGTTTAGTCATATAACATATTATATGTACATGTAACCTACATTTTTTGAGACAATTAAAAGACACTTTTTCTAGTTGGCACACGGTCATCATTTAGAAATACATATTTTTAGATACATTTCACCTTATATTTAGTTTTTTTTCCTTGTGTTATAAGTTCATTTCGATCACTTTACACTTAATATATATGTTTTTGTTGGAATGTATGCGTCCACCGATTTTGATAGGACCAGGTCCTCAGCACAGTTACAGTAACAAACAAAAATAAATGCTGAAAGTAAAGATTGCACAAACAACTTTATGTGCAAAACCTCCTTGCTCAAGGGAGTAAAACCACGACCTGTTCTCAACAAGACTTTTCAAACTGCTTCCACTAATCTTCTCCAAGCAAAAGTAAAAGCCAGCTTACAAAATGAGATTAGCCTGCTAATCTCCACACTAAGCAATACCTCCTATCACTTAGCTGAGCCAAAGCAGATACATCATTGCCCACTATACTAATCCTAACCGATTAATATAGACTTTTAGAGTAAGAACCTAAGTTACCCTTAACCTAGTTCTTACAATGATTCAAACAAGTTTGAAACGTTTCTTTCACCAGTGAAACGAATCCTACAATATAAGAATTATTACAAGCAAGCAAAACTACAGCTAGTACATAAAGCAATCGAAGCACTTCTATCAGGTCTCTTGCTGTTTGAAGCTTGAAAGTATCTCTCTTTGAATGAATGACCAATATTGTTGTTTTTTGTTTGATATATACCATGAAGAGTTATTACCCAACATACAAGCAACCTCATCGCTCCTGATTGGTGAAGTACTATGCAACTTCACCAACTCTCTGACGCGGACAACTTTTACAACACTTTGACAACTGGACAAGTATTCATACTCTGCAGAGGACCAGGTCCCTGCACTTGTGAGGAGATCATCAAAACATCTAGGAGCATAAACACTTATCAATTTCCCTCTTATTGATGATGACAAACAACTTGCATATCTCATCTCGTGAGTGCAATAACATTAATTTAAATAGCAGTGTATGGGAACTGGTATTCCCCCTTAATCAGTTCCCTTAATCAGTGCAACAAAACTTTCCCCTTTTGACATCATTGAAAAAGTGAAGCAGTAAGCATATCCAAATAAAATGTAAGGCAGTTAAGAATTCAGGGCCACGGGCCACACATAACATGCATATGAAAGCAAAAGGAGATGATAAATGCACACATGAACAGGGCAGAAAATGGAAAGAGCATTATATTACAAATATTGACCACTGTAGTCAGTCAAGACAATACAAAGACACAAGAGTTTAGGATTATAAGGTGGAACAATTTTTTTTTTATAAGTGAGACACATTTAGGACGAAGGGGGAATGGGAGAGAGAGAATGCGCATGAATAGAAACATCCGCTCATTAGCATCTTCATGAGCCTTGATAATCTGCTTGTTGAGGGCCTTAACTTCCTCACTAAGTGAGGCATTTGACTTCAGCAGTAGTACATTTTCATCCCTCAATTTCTGCAACACTTCCTCATTAACGTGACTGGTACCAGGTCCCCCAGAGATTGCCTTCTGAAGTTCAGACTTGAGTTTGACAATTTCAACCTCCTTGTCATTCAGAAGACGGGTGAGATCATCCACTTCCCATTTGAGAGTAGCTTGTTGCTCCAGAACCGCTGCTACTTGAGACCTACCCTTAGCTGGTCCCTCCATGCACTCACATTCCAGTAGAGTGGACTTAGTGAACATCTGTTTGGTGGTACTTGGTACCCCCTTTCCTAATGGTACCTCAAAATGATTGAAAACAAGGTTCAACAAGTACCCATATGGAATGTCATGCTTAGCCTTTTGCCAGGTCATTACTCTGTGCATGTGCTCCAACATGATAGCAGGAAGATTGATTTCTTCAAGTTCAACCAGCTTCTCCATAAGAAATAAGTCAGCAGCAGACGTAACTGTTCGTTTTCCAGTTCTAGGCACCAACACTTTGTTAATGAACTCAAACACCAATTGATATTCCCCTTTGAGGAGCTTCTTGGACAGCCCTGCACGCTTAATCTCTCCTCGCTTGGTGAATTCTCCAGATGGTTTACAACCTTCAATGGTTCTAACTCCTTTTACAGGCACCCCCAGAATGATCCCAAGAGTTTCCTCGTCCAAGCATATTTCAATGTCCTTGACAGTGGTTGTGATTCCTCCATCTTCCAGTAGTTCCATTTTGTAGAAGAATTCACGTACCTCAGGTTTATGTAGATACGGAGCAGGTGGTTCAAACAGATGACTCCATTCTTGAATGGTGACAACATCAAACAAGGTTGCCATACCAAACTTTGTTACAATGCCAGTGTCAAAGACTCTGCCATTTAACACCTTTTGGTGTTCCATTTTTGCTATTCTCTCCTCCCTTATCATCTCCTCTTCTTATCTTTGATTTTGAATTCTGGGACCAGGTCCCTTTACGGGTTGTTCATCCACAATCTTTTTCACTCTTTCCTTCTTTTCAGAAATTTTTTGTTTTGTCACTTTCTCCTTCTTTGCAGGAGATTTTCTTGCCCTTTTCCGCGTTCCTTTCGATTTCACCCTTTCCTCCTCAGCTTCCCTTTTTCGTTTTGCCACAGCCCTAACAATATCCTCAGATTGGGTCTCACTGTCATCAACAGGCACATGAGTAGATATGGGTTTTACAGTCAGTGATCCCTCTTGTCTCATTTTCCTGATTCTCTCAGTTTGAGCAACATTTGCCTCCATAGCACTTCCTAGAACCTTTTGAGTGACACTTCTCGTTCCATACCTCTTTTTTTCACCTTTTAGGTGAGCCTTGATAAGTTTTCCCTTTCCCTTTTTTTTTCTCTCCTTTGCACTATCAACACGTGTAGCAAGAGATACATCTTTAGGCAACATTTTGGCAGTTTCCAACTCATCACCCCTAATTTGTGAAGGGTTTGTTCCTCTCACACCTCTGCTTCTCCATATTAGTTGAGGCTCTACTTCTTCCTCCTCATCATTTTCAACACCCAAGGAAATTAGAGTTTGGTGGTTGACTCCTGTGTGGGACCTGATCCGGCGAGCTGAGTTCTTGGTCCAACAATGTGGGTTGAGTATCTCCTCTTAGTGAGGCTAAACTTTGAACAACCACTAGTTCTGCCCCTGCTGTTAGTATACAAGAGTCCGGACCCTTTCCCTCTGGCAGATCTCTTTCAAACAACCTTTCAGATATAGTAAACGACACAACCATTGACCCAACTTCTGTTTCTTCAGAGAAAAGTTCAACATCAGGTTTCGCCACAGATTGAGCCTCTAAATTCTGAGATTTGTCACCAGACAACACTAGGGTGGGGGAACAGGCCAAGACCTCGTCAGAAGGAGGAACATGGGAGGCTACGACTTCAGTCTGAGGAGTGAAAGATTCAGCAATTTCACCAGCCCCACTGACTGGAGTTGAGGGATATTCCTCAGGAGTAGGAATGGAGAAGTCGAATGAACTAGGGGTTTCAACTACTTGGGAGAGTGGAGTCTTTGAAGAGGAATCAGAGTTAGGCATTGTTGAATGAACTAAAAGACAGATTTTGAGAGAGGGCTAGTGAATCTTCAAGGAAATTTGTTGAAGAACGATGAGTTTGATTCACTTAGTTAGGGATTTTATAAAGAAAAGCTAAAAGGGTATCGGGTCCCTAACAGTGGCAACTGTTGGATTTAAAATGAAAAGACATATGAAACTGACGCGATGAATGGGCGAGTGACATGTGGCAATGCTGTTGACATTTAGACAGTGTAGCATAAGTAATACTAACCTCACGAGGACCAGGTCCCCCTTTAACTTTGCAACCCTGCCTAGTATGATTAAATCATTCGTTTAACTAGACATACCATGAGTGTATACCTGCATTAAGGTACCTAAGATGAATTCTTTTATGACCAGCATTAAAACAAATATAGATACCTGCCCTCCTTAGCATAGTCAGCAAGAAGGAAATTTGTACAATATTGCTAAGGAGTCATATGATTTTGTGCATCCCCAGCCTCATCCTGTTTTTGATGAAGGATTCTTTGCTTAGAGCCTTCGTAAAGATGTCAGCCAGCTGATCTTCAGTTTTGCAGAACTTCATCACCACATTCTGCTTTTCAACATTGTCCCTCAGAAAATGATGCCTCACATCTATATGCTTTGTCCTCTTATGTTGGACCGGATTCTTGGCCATGTTCATGGCACTAGTGTTACCACAAATGAGAGGAATAATGTCTGTGAGTACACCAAAATCTTCCAGCTGCTGCCTAATCCACAATAGTTGTGCACATCATGATGCAACATCCACATACTCTGCCTCTGCAGTAGACAATGCCACAAAATTCTGCTTCTTTGTTCCTCATGAAATCAAAACTGATCCCAGGAAGTGTGCCATGCCTGATGTGCTTTTTTGATCAACCAGAAAACCTGCATAATCAGCATCAGCATAACCTATAAGATCAAAAGAGTCACTAGTAGGGTAGAAGAGGACCAGGTCCTGAGTTCCCTTCAAGTATCTCAGGATGTGTTTAGCTGCCTTCAGGTGAGACTCCTTTGGTGCTTCTTGAAACCTTGCACACATCCCTACGCTGAACACTATGTATGGCTTGCTTGCAGTGAAATATAGAAGTGATCCTATGATTCCCCTGTACATGGTTTGATTTACCTCCACACCATCTTCATCTATATCATGTTTCACACTTGTGCTCATGTGAGTATCCATCACCTTTGCTTCGAGCAGATTGAATTTCTTGAGCAACTCTTTGATGTACTTCTCTTGGCATATTGAAGTGCCTTGAGAGGACTATTTGATATGAAAGGCTACAAAGAACGTGAGTTCCCCCATCATGCTCATTTCAAACTCACTACTCATCAAATCAGCAAACTCTTTGCAAAGTGAGTCTGAAGTGGCTCCATATATGATATCATCCATATATACCTGCACAATTAATAATTCCTCACCTCAGGATTTTAAGAACAAGGTATTATCAATTTTACCTCTCTTGAACCCATTGGTGAGAAGAAAATTTGACAGGCGTTCATACCAAGCTCTGGGAGCCTGTTTTAACCCATACAAAGCCTTGTCCAATTTCAGCACATGATTGGGCAGGTGTGCATCTTCAAAGCCTGGAGGCTGCTTGACATATACTTCTTCCTTCAGATTCCCATTCAAGAAAGCACTCTTGACATCCATTTGAAACAATTTGAATTCCATGTGAGCGGCAAATGCTATCAAGATTCTGATGGCTTCCATTCTGTCTACAAGAGCAAAGGTCTCATCATAATCAATTCCCTCTTCTTAGTTGTAACCTTGTACCACCAGTCTTGACTTATTTCTAGTAATGATCCCATGCTCATCAAGTTTGTTTCTGAAGACCCATCTGGTCCCAATAATGGTTCTGTCAAGTGGTCTGGAAACCAGGTGCCATACCTTGCTTCTCTTAAACTGATGAAGCTCCTCCTGCATTGAAGTTACCCAATCTACATCCTTCAAAGCATCTTTGATGTTCTTGGGTTCAATGGATGATATGAATGCTGAATGTGCAACTAGATTTCTTGATCTAGACCTAGTTTGAATTCCTGAGTCAAGTGGAGAGATGAGATTGTCTAGTGGATGTGAAGATTGATGTTTCCAACCAGACTTTCTGGTAATCTCTTCTTCTCTGTCATCATCAGAATCACCTTCATCTTCTTCAAGATTTTGAGACACTATTTCCAGTGATGAACCAGAGGGACCAGGTCCTCCTGAGTGTTCTGCATCATTCTCTTTTGTACCCTGATCATCCTGCTGCTTGTTCATCAGCTCCTCAAGCTCATAGTCCTCATTGTTCTCATTTCTTGTACTCAATTCATCCAACTTGACATGCATTCTTTCTTCAATACAAAGAGTTCGTTTGTTAAACACCCTGTACGCGTTGCTTGTAGATGAGTATCCAACAAATACACCTTCATCACTTCTGGCATCAAACTTACCTAGATCATCCTTTCCATTATTCAACACAAAGCATTTGCACCCAAATGGTCTAAGATGTGCAATTGAAGGTTTTTTATTATTTAATAGCTCATAAGGTGTTTTCTTAATGATAGATCTGATAATACACCTGTTTGTCACATAGCATGTTGTATTAACTGCTTCAGCCCAAAAATTCATTGCAGGTCCTGAATCGATCAGCATAGTTCTAGCAATCTCCACCAGAATTCTATTCTTTCTTTCAACCACTCCATTTTGCTGAGAAGTTCTTGGTGCTGAGAAGTTGTGATTGATTCCATTTTCTGCACAGAACCCTTCAAGTAGAGAGTTTTCAAACTCCGTACCATGATCAGATCTGATACTGGCTATCTTGAAATTTATCTTCAATTGGATGGCTTTGGCAAATGTGATCAGTTGTCCAGCTATCTCATCTTTCGTTCGCAGAAACATGTTCCAAGTGAACCTGGAAAAATCATCAACAATGACAAGAATATATTTCTTACCTCCTCTGATTTGAATTCTGATTGGTCCACATAAGTCCATGTGGAGCAGCTCTAGAGGTCTCGTTGTACTGACTCCCTTCTTGGCTTTTAATGATGACTTAGTCTGTTTCCATTGCATCTCTAAGCAAGTTTGTATCTAATGAATCCATCTCAGTTCAATCAAACCATCTAATCAGAGATCTACACTGCCTGCCATACAACGCCTCAAAAGGGGCTATCTGAATACTTAAATGATTACTATTGTTATAGGCAAACTCTGCTAAGGGAAAATGTCAATCTCATCTAGCACCAAAATCAATCACACAAGCTTAGAGCATGTCCCCAACACAAGCTTGGCCATCTTTCTGAAGATGAAAAGTTGTACTCAAATCTAATTAAGTACCCAAACTATGTTGTAATGCCTTCCATAAATGTGAAGTGAACAAGGAACCTCAATCAGAGGCAATAAAAGTTGGGAATCCATGTAGTCATACAATCTGAATTCTATAAAGATTAGGTAACTTCTTCACTTTATACTTCACCCGAATCGGGATGAAATAGGTGGACTTGGTCAATCTATCAACAACCACCCAAATGGAGTCATAACCACCCACAATGATAGGTAGTCCAACAACAACGCCCATAGTGATCGGCTCCCACTTCCAAGTAGGAATATAAATCCTCTAAGATATACCTTGAGGCCGCTGGTGCTCACACTTGGCATGTTGACAAGTCAAACACCTTGAAACAAAATTTGCAATATCCCTCTTCATACCACACCACCAATAGTGTTGGCTCAAGTCATGATTCATCTTTGCCGAACCTAGATAGATGGAATATCAGAAACAATGGGCCTCTTCAAGAATCAATCTAATTAACTCTCCCACCTTGGGCATAAAAATCCTACCCCCAATCATCAAGACACCATCAAAATGAAATACAACCTCTTTGGTTTCCCCTCTCATCACCTTGTATCGAATGAGACATAGTTTCTCAATCATCTATCTCCTAAAAAATCCATAACCGAATGAGACTGTTGTCTAACCTCTCGATATCTCTATCTAATGGTTTCTCCTTCACACTAATAGAGGCAAGACTTACCATGCTCGAAGTCTTCCTACTCAAAGCATCGACCACCACATTGTCCTTCCCTAGATGATACAAAATAGTGATGTCATAGTCCTTCAGTAGCTTAATCCATCTTCGCTGTCTCAAGTTCTGATTTCTCTGACTAAAAATGTACATGCGCACCAATGATCCATGAAAACCTCATAATGAACTCCATACAAATAGTGTCGTCATAGCTTAAGCACAAACACTATGACTTCCAACTCTAAATCATGGGTAGGGTAGTTGTTTTCATGGGTTTTGAACTGCCTAGAAGCATAGGATATCACATTACCCTTCTGTATCATAACACCATCTAACCCAACTCCAAAAGCATCGTAATAAATAGTGAAGTTTACACCCTCCTCGGGTAAAGTCAAAACATGAGTCAGAATTAACAAGGTCTTGAGATTTTGAAAGCCCCCCTCACACTCATCAGACTTGTAATACCTCAGATTTGAAAGGAAGGAAACATTTAGATTTTCTTAGCTGGCGTCAGTGCCGACCGACCCCACCAACAGACCATAGGTTCTCTTACGGGTCGTAGGTGGGAACCATAGGTGGTAGTGTGAAATAATTTTCAAATGTCAAGTTCCAGTACCCTTTTTACGGTTCACCAGGATGGTCCATTATTCCTTGCACGAGTCATCGATAGGTCTCAAAGGTGAGTCCCAGATTTAGTGAAATTTTTAGGGTCTAAGTTGTGAATGATGGATGACATGTATGGGATGTAGGGAGACTAATGGACCGTACATGGGTCCTGTGGTTGGGGATCCAAAACTTTAGTTTCTGAACCCCCACCTACAGATGACCAGGATGGTCCATAGTAGGACCTACGGATCATGGGTCTAACCGTAGGTGGTGGTCGATAATTATTTTTAAGGGATTTTTGATATTTTCCCTAATTGATTAATGCCTAGTTTTGATCCTAATCCTAGACCCTATATAAGTCATTTAAGCCTAAAATATAAGTATTCTAAATCATTCTATAAAATTCCCAATATCCCTCCAAGTTCATTCCCAAATATTTCTCTCTCTAAAGCTTGAAGAAGAAGTGTAGGGTTTCAAGATCAAGTCCCCAAATTCACCATTAATTTTGGGATTTTTACATCAAGTTATGATAGTATTCACGTATGGAATTCTTTCCTCCACAGGGTTCCTAAATTCTCCAATTTTACAAGTTAAAATCTCCAATTGAAGTTAGAGTTTTCTTCCATCTCATGGGTTCCTTTCAATTATGATCCAATTGATTATTGTATGTCTTTTTATGTAGGAATTAAAGAAATTACATGTTTTTGAATTGAATTCACTTGAATCCATGCATGATCTATGATTTCTAGATTTTGATCATATGATGAAGCATTTGAACTAAGAAAGATAAATTTATGAAGATATACATGATCCTCTTTGACATTGATGAAAATGATTTAAGGTTGCTTTGAGAGTGAAGCATCTATGTTGTTGTTGTTGTTGTTGTGAAAGAATTTTCTCACATAAAGGATTCATGAGGTGGAAAGATTTTCTCACTTAAGATGAATCGACATAAGGAGCTATTCTAATGAATTCTATCTTGGATTGGCTACTTGATGTGCCCTTCCATGGATAATAAGATAATTTAAGATTAATGACTATTCTGTGGGATTTATGCTTAGCACCGAGAGGATATCGAGAAGGAAGCTCTCTCGTAGCTTGAGGTCGGGTTTCTAGTAGCAATCTCCCTATCTCATAACTATGTGCCATCATAGGTTTGTCTTATATAGACATTAGCTAGTGGATCCACTTAAGCTAGAAGTCTGTGTTTTTTACATTGGTAACTAAGGACATCTCTTTTCAGTGTGATATAGACACCAGATTCCATGTTATATCTCACATGATCTATGTCAGTTAATGGAAAACTTCCCACAATAATGAACTAAGGTTATAAAAGTATATCAAATATGTTTTAAAGATTTTTAGCTTGCATTGACCATGATTTGACTCATGTCTTCTAACATGTTATTTTATGATTTATCTTGGTCATTGCATGTCATGTAAAGTCCTTTTAACATGATTTTGTAACTCTTATGCATGGATATCATACTTGATACATTCCACGTACTAACGCATGCTCTTGCCTACATTGTTGCACTAATGTAGGGTCTGACGCTCCTACCTCCTAGATATGTGGCTAGTGGTTCCTTATAGACTATGAAGATTGGTGAGTCCTCGTGTTCCAAGGACAAAGACTCTTTTATTGCTTTCAAGTCTTTTCATTCAGATTTTGTATATGATATATGGGTTTCTCCCCAATCACTCATATTATGTAATAAATGGCTTTGAGACTTATGTCGTTTTTCTTCAAACTCTTTATGATATAAATTGTCTTTTGAACTCTTTAAGATTCTATTATCTTGTATATGTATGCTAAGTGGCTTGTATAGGGTCTCTTGTGGTCCTATACACCATGTTACAACTAGGGTGTATGTTGGTTCGTGACAAACTTGGTATCAGAGAATAATGTTTAGAAAGGTTCTAGAAAGTTTCAAAGCCACGCCGAGTAAAGTTTTGTTCATGAGTGTGAAGTGCGCCACATTTATAAATGAGAATCTATAAGATGTTTAGGAAGTTTCAATTTTTTCATTACATTAAAGTCGTGCGATAGATCATAGCTCTATATGTCCTTCTCTTAATCCCTATTCAATGCATATGAATGAGAATGTGGAACGAGGAGCTCCTCAAGTTCCTGCCGACCCTTTGGCCGAACAAGTGGATAATGTGGAGTTTAGGGCTGCTTTTCAAGTGTTAACCCAAGCCATGATGGCTCAATACAATAGAAAGGTTGTGGTCCGTGTGAACCGAAATATGGGTACGATGACATCTAGAGTAAGGGACTTCACTAGAATGAATCCTTCGGAGTTTCATGGTTCCAAGGTTGAGGAAGATCCTCAAGAGTTCATTGATGAAGTGTTTAAGGTGTTGATGATAATGGGAGTGAAACCGGTGGAAAAGGTGGAATTAGCCACTTTACAACTTAAAGGGTGTCACTCAAGTTTGGTTCAACCAATGGAAAGAAGAGAGGGTGGTTGATGCGGGTCCTCTTGATTGGGAAAAGTTTAAGGTCTCTTTCCTTGATAGGTTCTCATGCCTTGAGATGAGGGAGGCAAAGGTACTTGAATTCATCAACCTTCGTTAAGGAAACATGAGTGTGAAGGAACATGCTTTGAAGTTCACACAATTGTCTAGGTATGCTCCTACTAAGCTCACCGATCCTATGGTAAGGATGTGTAAGTTTGTTTGGGTAGTGTCTGAGACGGTAGTCAAAGAATGTCATACCGCCATGCTCATCAATGATATGGATATTTCTCACCTAATGGTGCATGCTCAACAAATATAAGAAGAGAAACTTAAGGAAAGATCTAGGAAGACGAAAGATCCTCAAGAGTTCATTGATGAAGTGTTTAAGGTGTTGATGATAATGGGAGTGAAACCGGTGGAAAAGGTGGAATTA
>JAJOOO010025857.1:0-20947 GCA_029582685.1 Solanum piurae | reverse complement strand
TATTTGCATAGCTAATACCCGCATAATTAAACCCAATATAACTAAACCCTGCACAACTAATACATGCATAACTAAACCCTGCACAACTAATACCTGCACAACTAAATCCTGCATAACTAATACCTGCATAACTACACCCTGCATAACTAATACCTGCATAACTAATACCTACATAACTAATATTTGCATAGCTAATACCCGCATAATTAAACCCAATATAACTAAACCCTGCACAACTAATACATGCATAACTAAACCCTGCACAACTAATACCTGCACAACTAAATCCTGCATAACTAATACCTGCATAACTACACCCTGCATAACTAATACCTGCATAACTAATACCTACATAACTAATATTTGCATAGCTAATACCCGCATAATTAAACCCAATATAACTAAACCCTGCACAACTAATACATGCATAACTAAACCCTGCACAACTAATACCTGCACAACTAAATCCTGCATAACTAATACCTGCATAACTACACCCTGCATAACTAATACCTGCATAACTAATACCTACATAACTAATATTTGCATAGCTAATACCCGCATAATTAAACCCAATATAACTAAACCCTGCACAACTAATACATGCATAACTAAACCCTGCACAACTAATACCTGCATAACTAAATCCTGCATAACTAATACCTGCATAACTAATACCTGCATAACTAAACCCTACATAACTAATACATGCATAACTAATACCTGCATAACTAAACTCTGCACAACTAATACCTGCATAATTAAACCCTGCATAACTAATACCTGCATAACTCTAACCAGTAACCAAACGGCCCCTCATTTTCCTTGATGAACTTGAAAGTTCAGCAGATTTATCACAGAATGGTCCAACGTTGATGATGCAGAAATGGCTATGAACTTGAACTTAAGAAGCAACTGAAAATGTGAGCCATTAAAGAATGACTATGCTTGCTCTTTGTAGACCACAATAGCTGCCTTGATGGCCAGAGCTTCCAGATGTGATTGAAAAGAATTGACTTCTTCGAGTGCAGTAGGGTTTTTTCTAACCTAAAAAAACTAGAATAAGTTTTCTATACGACACTTGCCAACCAAGTATTGAGAAAGTTTGGTTGTACTGTAATTTTAACCACAAAAATGCAGTCTAACTTTGATTTGCTTGAAGGTATCTGCTCACGCATCAATATGTATTTATCGAATTAAATTTTAGTAAGTTATAAATGTGTTTTAACATGATCATATATGTTCTAGCATAAAAGTATTTGTTATCTAATATTCACGTAAGAAATATGTTTCTAAATTGCTTTCGATGTGCATATGTTTCCAACAATATGTGCTATATGTATATGCACAAATCAGTTGATGAGCAAAGATTTTTTTAAGTTTGCTTTTGTTTTTTTACCTAAGAAAGATTGATATATACTCTAGAATCTTGAGAATTTTCTTATAATTAGTACAAAGTAAAAGAAAAATATATGCATATAAAGTTATTTAACGCTTAAGTCATATGTGGCCCATTAAAGTTGTCCGCATAATTCATTTAGACATCTCAACATACCCTATTTTCTATTAGGCACTCCAATCTTAAAAAATAAATACCTATTGAACATTTTTCTGATACTTTTAGTTAAAAAAGGAAAGTGCATCTAATACACATGTATATGATATGGCAAAATAACAAATCAAATGAAGACACGTGACATTTTAATTTAAAATAATTATAAAAATGAATTTTTAATATAAACAAGTCAAAATTTTAAAAAAAAGATTTTCAACTTGAATTTTTTTTAGAAATTATACACCCCCACCCCACCCCGACCCCAAGAGGTCCCTTTCTTCCTTTTTCCTAACACTCACCCTTCTTCACCATTGTTAATTCTTCATGTTATGTATGAACTTTACTTTTTTTTATTTTTCTTTATGCCTTATTTCTTATTCCCATTTAAATTGATAATGTTTCTAAAAAGATTTGTTCTTCCTTTGTTTATTTTGATTTTACATTTTTTTTTCTTTCTATTTTTGCTTCGATTTATGGGGAAGAAGGGGTGTGGGTCGGGGCTGGTGTGGGTGGGGAGGTGAAGAAGGAGAGAAAAAATATTTGAATGTCGATCTCCTTTTTTTCGGTAAAGAAGATGTGGATGGTGATCTCTATTTTTTTGGCAAAGAAGTCGTATGTAATAATCTCCATTTTTTAGGCAAAGAACTGTGGATGGTGATCTCCATTTTCTTTCGAAAAAAAAATGATGGAAGTAGTTCTATATCTACAAAATTAATAATAAAATGGTATTTAGGTGTGTCTCTGAGATTTCGGTCATAGTCTAGGGGGTACTTTGTGTCTTATCCCACAAACGTTTGGTGGTATGTTGGACCGTTTTATTCAATATTAAAACAACATAAATTCCACTAGTTTACGTCTTAATTACTATTATTCACGATAGTTTCGATTATTACTTCATGTACTACATTTCGTTGGTTGGATACATGCATGTATCTTAACTCGACAAATACATGTATCCGAAGAATTGGCAAAGCATGAAACATGTTTAATTAAAGATTGTAACTAGAATGCTTAATTTAAGGAGGAAATCACTTCTTTAACAACTTTTGAGTATATCAATTCTAACAACGTTTTAAAAAAATTCTAATTTCTTCTATTTATTTTTTCTCTAAGTTTTGAGATTTTTTTCTTTAATTTTTCATATTTAGAGAACAATGTGTATCTTGCACTCTAATTGATTGTTACTTTGTTGAATATTCTAAGTAGACTGTTGTTTTTGAACTAGATACAAACCTTCATTTGGAAATCTTACATAAATCAAAATCATTAAGTATATGGATTAGGATATATGTGATTAAATAATGTATCTGATTCATGCACCTCATTTCATTAGTTGTATTTAATTTGTTATATACGTGTATTTGATACATACTTCGTGACTTAGATGAGTTAATTATGTAACATCTACATGTAGCATATATCATATACATGTATTTGAAACTTGTTATGTATCTGAAGTATGTATCCAATTATTTGATACTAATCTTTTCAATGAAATTTAAATTGATAAATGTGCGTTTTGGATTTGGTGGGTCTTCGTTATGCTAACTGCGCCAACAATGAATTTGTGATTGTCGTAATTCCATAAAAGTGTGATATATCTACAACAATCTCATTAAAAATGACTAGATACATGACAAAAACGTCTCATATTCAGATCCAACTGATGCACTACGTTTTTCAATAGAAGTCTTTGTTAGATCCTCCTGGAGCACGGTGAACGTGCCTTAATTGATGCCAAGGCCTGCAAAAAACTTGGATAAGATTGGGAAAAGACTAATTAAGATGAAGGTGCAGCTATGCTTCTATTGCAGGCATGCCCCCTTTCTCTCATGGAATCAAATTTTGCCAACTTCTATACATACATTTTCTGATATTCTAATATTTTCCTTCTCAAAGGTTTGAAGAGGCGGCCAATGCTTTCTATAGAGGCATCCAAATCAACCTTGTAAATAAGGATCTAGGGCTTGACTAGAATTTGAAACTCTTCAACACAATCTTCTTTGGAGAAGACATAGTTGATTGATCGAGGAAGAAAACAAACCCTAGAAGTGATAGATAGAGAGAAAATGGTTGCGTTTGTAAAAGTTAAAGTAAAATGTTAATTGTGGAGTTTAAATGTAAAGATAATTAATCCGTTCTAATTTTACACAATGTGGGTATTTAATTATATCTTTAATAATATATAATTTAAAAGTAGAGATAAAATTAGTATATATGGTAGTGATGTATGTCTAATAAAGTATTTTTCCGATAAATCAATCTACATATCAATCTAGCCAACAACCCAAAAAAATCAACACAAATGAAAAAGAATCTAAAAACAAGGAGCCCAGCCCACTCGAAACCCTCTATATATAATAAAGAAAGTAACCTAACAACATCCGCCTCTTTCTCATTTTTCTTTTTCAATCTTGTCTTCAAGATGTTTCCTTTCGATAGTCTCTAGAGCCTTGCACTTCGCCGCCTCCTTCTGTGGATCTGTTTCTGTCTTGTACTCTCTTTCTCCGTCTTCTGCAACTTACACAAGAGCATTCACTACTGAGAGGTAATCGTTCTTCCTTCTTTTTCCTTCTTTTCTTGTTCATTCCGTGCCATTTTACCTTGCTCTGCCTTTGATTAGGAGGTAATGTGTTGTCCGATTCTTGGAGTTCATGGAGATATCGCTGTCAGAAGTTCACAATGCGACCACAAGTTTGTCTTCCTCCTTTTTGCTTATGCTTCTTACTCCATTTAGATTTGTCCTATCTTTGTACTGTGTGAGCGATTTTTTTGCTGCATGCCAATTCTACTTGGATTTCGTGTTGACCTCTATGCTTGAAAGTTAAAGATGACGTTGTAGCCCTGACTTTTTGGTGAAAGTTTTTGTATGGTAATATAGATTAGCAAATTTTTTGTTAAAGCATAAGTAATGACCCCCTTCTAAGGGCGCGAACACACACCCGCACACACACGTTTGCTACTTGCCTTCCTTTCTTGTTTATATCCTAGCTTCTGGATCCTCATATGGCTTAATCTGCCTAGTTTTTATTAAGGCTAGGCACCAGATCGAAATGAACCGGTATCGGACCGAAACGGGATGGTTAGACCGGGTTGTTGATGGGTATCGGGATGAATCGGACCGAAATTACCGGGATGGAGGGTCGATTCCGTCCCGTTCCACTATATACCGAGATAGAACCGGGATAGACCGAAATGAACCGGAACGGAACGGGATGGGACAAACGGGACAACACATATAACTATTTCAAAAAAGAAATTTGAGTTATTTTGAAGTACAAAAATATGATTGTTTTTTATTTTTCTAAGTTTATTAGTTTATGGTATTTAAGTTTTAAAATTATAATGTAATTTTACTTAAGTTTATTTTAAAGATATTTTTTTTTTAATTTTTACTTATATAAGTTATTAAGTTAAGTTTAATAAAGTTTTTGAGCTTATGTTATAAGTTTTCAAGATTTGAATCTTTTGAAGTTTATAAGTCATTAAGTTATACTTATAACTTGTAATTTAGATAACTTAAGTTTGTAATTTAGATAACTTAAGTTTGTAATTTTAAAAAATTAAAAAAGAAAAGAAAAAAGAAATGCTAATAAAAGTATAAAACAATGACACAAATACTATTTTTAATTTTAATTAAAAATGATTTATTGGGACCGAACTGGATCGGAACGGAACCGGGATGAACCGATACCGATATACCGATACCAAATCATGATACTGTTTCGAGTATCGGTTCAATGTATTTCATTCCGTCCCGAATACTACCGGATCGAAACGGACCGAAATGGTACTGATACAATCCGATCTGGTGTCCAGTCTTAGTTTTTATCTTTGATATTTGGATTATGTGCTTTGTCAGTATTAATGATGCGCGCGCGCACACACATGTTTGCTACTCGCCTTCCTTTCTTGTATATATCCTAGCTTCTGGATCCTCATATGACTTAATCTGCTTAGTTTTTATCCTGATGTTTGGAATATGTGCGTTGTCAGTATTAATGATGCACTTTCCTATTGTTGGTAACCCTGTAAAATTTCTGAATTCTTATATGTGTATATGATTAATAGCTAGATTTGCTGGAACTATTCAAGAAGTTGATAAAAATATATCCCCAATCTTTTAAATTGATTTTTTTTCTCCTTATTCTTTTTTCCACTTATCATCTTTAGAATATCTTTAAAAGTGATTAACTTTTAAAAGTGTTAACAATCCAAAATTTTAGATTGTATGATATCCTAAATGTTAACATATCTATGTCATAAGAGATAGACCAAATCAAGTAATCTAGATCTATAAATCTATACCATATATGAAATTAAATGGTAATGACTTTTCCCTTTTAAATATTGTATTTTGTGATACAATATTTGATTTTAAGAAATAGACATTGTTCCATAGATTCCTTAGAACTTGCAGTAGAACGAATTTGTAAAAAAATAAATACTAGAAGATAAAACAAGAGAAAAAAAACATTTTTTGATTTATAAACTTTGACAAATAATTAAAAGAAAATAAAAAGTGCCTCTCCATATACAATAGAGTAATTATTTACATACAATACAATGTTAAGTCGCACAAAGTTATACACTTTAAGTAACAATCAATTCCAACACAAATCTATATAAAAAAGAAAATAAAAATGTTAGAATATGTATATCAAGATACACCTAAACAAAGAAACACAGAATAAAAAAATTAGGACATAAGTATTAATATATTATAGAGAAATTTATTCATTCAAAGATAATTACAACCAATAGTATATGTAAAAAATTGCAAAGTTTTTTTTATTTCATTAGTTGTTACAAATATACAAAGATGATTTTTCTATTAGATTTGAGAGTGTATTATACAAAGAAAATAAATAAATAAAAGGATAAGGGTACTACTTTTATTGACAATTTTTTTTTATTTGGAGATTTCATAGTCCTATAAATATAGACATATTTGCTCCTTATTTTTTCACCATATCTCAAGATTCAAAGGTGCTTTTCTCTCTTTGTCCTTTCATTATTCACATATACTTTGTTAAAGGAAGTCTATCTTCCGTATAATATGAAATGATAAAGAGAGAAAAACACCTTTGAGTCTTGAGATATGGTGAAAAAATAAGGAATAAATATACTTATATTTATAAGACTATGAAATCTCCAAATGAAAAAATGGTCAATAAAATAGTACCCTTATCTTTTTATTTATTTATTTATTTTGTTTGTGTAACTCACCCTCCAATCTAATATAAAATTCATCATTGTATATTTTGTAAGAACTATAATGAAGTAAAGAATAAATTATAATCTTTTACATATACTATAGGTTTTAATGATCTTTTGAATGAATAAAATTTCTCCATATATATTAAAACCTATGTCTTAAATTTTTTTATTTTGTGCTTCTTTATTTAGGTTTATCTTGATACATATGTTCTAACCTTTTTTTTTTTTTTTTTATATAGGTTTGTGTTGAAATTGATTGTTATCTGAAGTATATAATTTTGTGTGACTTTACGGTGTACGCAAATTATTACTTTTGTTGTATATGTAGAGGCACTTTTATTTTCTTGTAATTATTTATCAAAGTTTATGATTCAAACATCATTTTTATTCTCTTGTTTTATTTCTCTTTATTTTTTTCACTGGTACTACAACGAGTTCAAAGGAGTCTATAGAATAATGACCATTTTTTAAATTCAAATATTATATTACAACATATAAATTATTGGAAAGGGAAAAGTAATTAGCATTTAATTTCATACATGATATATATATTTATAGATCTTGATTACTTTATTACTTGATTTAATCTTTCTTATATGACATAGATTCATTAAAATTTGAGATATTATACCGTTTGAAATTTAGTCTGTTATCACTTTAAAAAGTGAAAAATCACTTTCAAAGATATCCTAAAGAATAAAGGTTATTCTCTTTATTTTGTTTCGTATATTTATATTTTGTTTGTAAATAGTATTAGTTATCATATAACCATGTTAAAAATCATAGATTAATTTTACTTGGACATTTTCAATCATAGCAAATCCTTAAATATATATTTTTTGAAATCATTTATGACGAGACAATTCAACTACGTAAAATTGAAATTACTTATTGTGAAAAAAAGGAAATTATTTAATCTTTTTTCTTTAAGCCTAAAAAAGATTTTCAAAGGTATACTTCCCCCTATTCATCTTTTTCTTTATCTTTATCTTCCTGTTCCTTTTTTTTTTTTTTTTTGCATTTAATCAATTAAGCATTTTTTGGGTTCAAATTAAACTTTGTTATATGAGTAGGCAAGAGATGGACAACATTCTTAGATTTATTATATATTTAAATAGTAGAATAATTTGGGTCGAACTAATCATTTTTTAGTTCAAAAAAATTATATATGTCAATAGAAAAATTAAAATCTGAATCTTAATTAAATAAATATTTTGAGTTTTCTTTAAAAAACTAATTGCAACAATCCAACATATTTAGTGGGGTTAGCAACATGTAGTGACATAAATATATAGTAGAAATACTGAACTTTCATATTAATATCTTGTGTGAATTTTTTTTTAAATATTTAAAATTGAGGTAGAGGACGAGGAAATGGGGAGGGGATTACATTGTGGAGAATCAAACTCTCTCCAACAAGATGAGAGTTCAGGTAGCAAGCCAACTAAGCTACTAACATTTCCGTGAAATATTATTTTTTTTGGTGAAAAACTTAAATTTTTCATTCAACCATAAGTGTCAGTAGACTCAAGGTGTCTCTCCTATTTCTTTCTTTACAATCATCTATATGTTGAGCATCTTACTTACAATGAAAAGTTTAACACTTAACGACAAGCTAAATTGGGTAAGAATTGAGTTGTTATATCTTTTCTTGCCATTTTTTGTGCGTTCGTCCTACTATATGTAATTGAATTGCTATTTCACGGAGTCGTTAAATAGAACAAGGTATCACTGCTGGTTGTAATTTCTATAGCCTTCACAAAGGATAATTTGGGCTCCAGAATGAGGGTACTGTCGGTTGTCGTTAAATAGAACATGACATCACTATCAGAGGGCATGGTGAATTATGTGCAAAGGCAGTTTGTACATTTCTCATCCCCAATTCTGAGTCTAAACTTCTCATCTCCCTTCTACCGTCTATCGATCAATTCCCTTGTTCTTACATTTAGTATTTTTACGATTCTGTTTTGGGTTTTTGATGTTTGCGTTGTTGTATTTACTTTCTGGATTTGTAATTGAACTCTAGTCTTGTAAATATAGTTGAGAAGTTGGTTACTGTTACATTGGATTTGAAATCCATGGACTATAGCACACGAAAATCGGTAAAATCTAGGTTTACCTGCTTTGGGCTCGTTTGAACTTGAATATGCGCCCGTTTTTCCCTCGGAAGGAACTGGGTCCATTTCTAAGGTCTTAATGAGCGTCCATGAAAAATTTCGGCCATTTTGTTTCGTGAATTCCGGATCACAAAAAATCCATGGACTATAGCACACGAAATCGGTAAAATCTGGATTCACCTGCTTTGGGGCTCGTTTGAACTTGAAAATGCGCTTGTTTTCCCCTTGAAATGCACTGGGTCCATTGCTAAGGTCCTAACGGACATCCATGAAAAATTTCAGCTATTTTGTTTCGGGAATTCCAGATCACAAAAAATCCATGGACTATAGCACACGGAAATCGGCAAAGTCTGGATTTACCTGCTTTTGGGCTCGTTTGAACTTGAAAATGTGTTCGTTTTCCACTCAGAACGAACTGGATCCATTGCTAAGGTCTTAACGGACGTCCATGAAAAATTTCGGCCATTTTGTTTTGGGAATTTTGGATCACAAAAAATCCATGGACTATAGCACATGAAAATCGGCAAAATCTGGGTTTACTTGCTTGGGGCTCGTTTGAACTTGAAAATGCGTCTGTTTTCCCCTCGAAATGAACTATGTCCATTACTAAGGTCTTAACAGACGTCCATGAAAATTTTGGATCACAAAAAATCCATAGATTATAGCACACGAAAATCAGCAAATTCTGGGTTTACCTGCTTTGGGGCTCGTTTGAACTTGAAAATGCGCTCTTTTTTCCCTCGGAACGAATTGTGTCCATTGCTAAGGTCTTAACGAGTGTCCATAGAAAATTTCAGCTATTTTGTTGCGGGAATTCTGAATCACAAAAAATCCATGGACTATAGCACACAAAAATTGGCAAAATCTGGGTTTACCTACTTTGGGGCTCGTTTGAACTTGAAAATACGCTCGTTTTCCCCTCGGAACAAACTGTGTCTATTGCTAAGGTCTTAACGGACGTCCATGAAAAATATCGGCCATTTTGTTTTGGGAATTCTGGATCACAAAAAATTCATGGACTATAGCGCATGAAAATAGGCAAAATATAGGTTTATCTGCTTTGTGGCTCATTTGAACTTGAAAATGCACCCGTTTTCCCCTCGGAACGAACTGCGTCCATTGCTAAGGTGTTAACGGACGTCCATGAAAATTTTTGGCCATTTTGTTTTTGGAATTCCGGATCACAAAAAATCCATGGACTATAACACATGAAAATGTCACGACCCAAGGGTACCCCCTAGGTGTAACAAGGAACATAGAACCCCGAAAGGGACCATGTAAGCCACTTAGGGGTCATTTGGTAGGCCGCATTAGAAGAAATAATCCATGTATTAGGTAACATATTATTTAATACTATGTTTGGTAGGAATTTGGGCCTATGTATAACTAATCCATGGATTAGTTATACCTCCTACATGGTATTATATGATGTATTACTAATACCTTCCATTTGGAGGCATTAGTAATACATAGGAAATAATACCATGGAATAAGCCTATGTAAAGACAAAAATATCCCTCAAATCATTTTAATTATTTTATTTATTTTCTTGACTTTATAATTTATATTTGTACTAGTAAATTTATTTAAATAAATTAGCTTACAAATTATTTAGAGAGAGTTGTTTGTTACTAAATAAATCCAATACAAATTTGAAATGTAAGTATATGACGTTTGTGATCTTATTTGAATGTCTGTGTGTATCTATCTATCTATCAATATATATATATATATAAACACACACACACATATATTTATTTGTGTGATTTTCTAATTATTTGTATTTTGAAGAATTTAAAACATACATACATATTAAAACTACAACTTGCAATTTTTATGTGTAAATGTAGATGGTTTATTCAATTTTACCATTGATGACCGTCTTTCCGATTTTAAAAGTAGATGGTTTATCTTTTTCAAATTGAAAAATGATATTTTGTGAGTGATCAATTTATTAATATGACAATTATTTATCCTCAAATAATTCAAGTGAAAAAATAGCAAACATGATAACAAAATTGTTCTTCTCATAGCTAGTTAGAAGGACATACAAAAATAATTTTGTCTGACAATTATCTACTGTGACCCAATTACCTAATAATTCAAGGGTATAATTGGAAAGAAGCTTTTTATAGAGTTTTAATCCAAACACAAGATGAGGTGGGAAATAATGAACCAAACACTTGATAAAAATAAATCCTGCATTACTAATCCCTGCACTACTAATCCCTGCATTACTAATCATTGTGTTATTAATCTTTGTACCAAACGACCCCTTAGCATATCATAGCATAAGTAAAGAACAATACAGGGTAAAACGCATTTCGAATCCAATATTTTTATAAAGGAAAGCGGAAGTCTAGACTTGTCTCAATTAGCCATCTATTACAATCGATGTATCAAATAGGGTCACAACCTTTACAACATAGTTCTCAAATGAAAGTACAAGAAAAGAAACTAGAAAATCATCATCCGTCCTCGAACCATGAGGACTCACCAAAAGCAAGGAGATTAGTCGATCCAAGCTTTGACCAAGAAGGAGATCACTTCAAGAACGGACCCTACACTTATGGAAAAAGATGTAGAAAATATGGGTTAGTACAAAAATGCACTAAGTATGATAGCCATGTAGAAAAATAGTGAAAACATGCTAAAAAGGACATTTTAGTTGAATGCATGCCATTTGCTAAGTTAAAACATCATTATGAAGACAATGGAATCACATAAGTTTATAAGCATAGTTAACTCATAAATCATCATATCATAAGTACCCTCAAAGTCTACTTTTGCAATGCATAATTAAGATCCCATAATCCTACCCATACTAACTAAAACTCCTTGAGTAGCTATGGTTCATAAATCATATTCTTGTCCATACTATCATATTAGGGAATAAGCCTTAACTAACATAGACCATGTGAGCTTAACATGGAATCCGGTGTCTACCCCACACTGAAAAGGGGTTGTCCTGCTTGCTTAAGGTAGAACCATACTCTTAGCTTAGGTGGATCCACTAGCTAAAGACCTATGAGGGCACATAGTCATGGGATAAGGGGATTACTACTAGAAAACCCAACCTCAACTAACGGAAGATCTCCCATCTCATATTAATATCCACTCAGTTCTAAGCATTGATTCCCACCTATTACATATTAAGTCTTGACTTAAGTTCATAATCATGGAAGAATGTCTTGACACTCAATCCAACATAATCATACTACAACTCCTAGATTTAATAGGTGAGACTAGTCTTCCAACCTTAGAATCACTACATGTGACAAACCTTTCACATCATATCATATTCATGCATAGGTGTGTATATGAGGATATCATCCAAAAACACAACAACTAGATCATAATCATAATCATAATCACTTTTACTCTCAAAGTGATCCAAAATCATGTACATAAGTCTCATAATCATGCATAATTCTTATACACTGCCTTTCAAGGACCATGGTTCATAATTCAATTAGACATGGATAATAACATGATTCAACTAGCTCAATTACTATAAGCAAGATCTCATAGCATTCATCTATAATCCACAAATTCACATCTCAAGATCATAATTGAGTAATTTGGGGGATTCATGAGTTCTTGGGGGATTTCAACATAAAAACCATAGGAAATCATCAATTTATACATAATACATCATGAATCAATCATTAGAAACGTTTTAAAAAGGAACACATGCTATTGGAGTAAAACCCTAACTTTTGGGAAATTACAAGTTTTGAAATCTAGTTTTGGAGGGACTCCATGGATGAAAGCTATCCATGTATGAAGGACTATCATACCTTGATTGAGAAACCCTACGAATTTGAGTGGAAAAGATGGATCCTTCAACCCTAACTTTCATATTCTTCTTCTTCTTCCTTGGTGTTTTCTAGAGAGAGAAATTTTGTAGAAGATGAACTTTGTGGAAAATATTTGGGTGTTTGGAAAATATGAAGTAATTGGGTGTATTTTGACTTAAAATAACTTATATAGTTGTATAAAAATAATACAAAACGACTTCACTTTTATAGGGTTTAAAATTGAACTTCCCAAAATACCTCCTCATTGAAGTCACCTACCCAGGGACCACGAGAGGCCCCACGAGCCGTGGTCCCATCCATGGTCTTGAGGTAGTGGCTTGGAACTTTGTGCCTTTAGCCCACAAACCCAAGGCAATCCTACGAGGGGCTCCTAGAGCCATGTTCCATCTCGTGGACCTTGAGGCAGTGGTTAGGCCACTTGCTTGCCACCCTCACACCCCTAACTCTTCTCCATGAGCTTTCCCACGAGCCGTGGTGTTCACCACGATCCGTGAAGTGGCTCGTAAAGGAGGGCCTATTTTGGGCACTTTTTGGGGAGCTCACTACCTAGGCTACCAAGGACCACACCACGAGTCGTGGTCACTAGGGAAGTGTCTAGGGGAGAGTGGACTACCTTGGTCCTCTCCCTTGGCCCTTACCCACCTCATTGACTCTTACTCTCTGGTTTAGCTCTAGTTTAGCCTATTAATTTTCTGGGGTGTTATAGAAAATTACCAAAATCTGGGTTTACCTGCTTTAGGGCTCGTTCGAAATTGAAAATGCGCCCGTTTTCCCCTCGGAACAAGCTGTGTCCATTGCTAAGGTTTTAATGGACGTCCATGAAAAATTTCCGTCATTTTGTTTTGGAAATTTCGGATCACAATAAATCCATGGACTATAGCACACAAAAATTGGCAAAATCTGGGTTTACCTGCTTTGGGGCACGTTTGAACTTGAAAATGAAACCGTTTTCCCCTCGGAATGAATTGTGTCCATTGCTAAGGTCTTAACGGATGTCTATGAAAAATTTCGGACATTTTGTTTGGGAATTCTGATCACAAAACCATAGACTATAGCACACGAAAATTGGTAAATTCTGGGTTTACCTACTTTGGGGTTCGTTTGAACTCAAAAATGCGCTCGTTTTCCCCTCGGAACGAACTGGGTCCATTGCTAAGGTGTTAACGGACATCCATGAAAATTTCCGGCCATTTTGTTTTGGGAATTCCAGATCACAAAAAATCCATGGACTATAGCACACGAAAATCAACAAAATCTGGGTTTACCTGCTTTGGGGTTCGTTTGAACTTGAAAATACGCCCCTTTTCCCCTCGAAATGAACTGTGTCCATCGGAAAGGTCTTAACGGACGTCCATGAAATATTTTGGCCATTTTGTTTTGGGAATTCCAGATCACAAAAAATCCAAGGGCTATATAGCACACGAAAATTGGCAAAATCTAGGTTTACCTGCTTTGGGGCTCGTTTGAATTTGAAAATGCGCCCATTTTGCCCTCTGAACGAACTGGTCCATTGCTAAGGTCTTAACAGATATCCATAAAAAAATTCGTCCATTTCGGGAATTCTAGATCACAAAAATCCATAGACTATAAGCACATGAAAATTGGCAAAATTTGGGTTTACCTGCTTTGGGTTCGTTTGAACTTGAAAATGCGTCCGTTTTCCCCTCGGAACGAACTATGTCCATTGCTAAGGGCTTAACGGATGTCCATGAAAAATTTCATCCATCTTGTTTCGGGAATGTCGAATCACAACAAATCCATGGACTTAGCATACAAAAATCGGCAAAATCTGGGTTTACATGCTTTGGGGCACTTTTGAACTTGAAAATGCGCATGTTTTCCCCTCGGAACGAACTGGGTCCATTCCTAAGGTCTTAACAGACGTTCATGAAAAATTTTGGCCATTTTTTTTGTAATTCCGAATCACAAAAAATCCATGTACGATAGAACACGAAAATCGGCAAAATATTTGGGGTTACCTGCTTCGGGGCTCATTTGAACTTGAAAATGAGTTTGATTTCCCCTCAATGAACTGGATCTATTGCTAAAGTCTTAACGGACGTCCATGAAATATTTCGGTCATTTTGTATCGGGAATTTTGAATCACAAAAAATTCATGGACTATAGTACACGAAAATTGGCAAAATCTAGGCTTACCTGCTTTGGAGCTCGTTTGAACTTGAAAATGCGCTTGTTTTCCCCTCGGAATGAACTAGATCTATTGCTTAGGTCTTAACAGACGTCCATGAAAAATTTCGGCCATTTTGTTCTGGAAATTCTGGATCACAAAAAATCCGTGGTCTATAGCATACGAAAGTCGGTAAAATCTGGATTTACCTGCTTTGTGGCTCGTTTGACGTTGAAAATCTGCCCATTTTCCCTTCTTAACAAATTTGGTCCAGTGCTAAGGTCTTAATAGACGTCTATGAAAAATTTCGGCCACTTTGTTTTGGGAATTCCAGATCACAAAAAATCCATGGACATAGCATACAAAAATCGGCAAAATCTGGGTTTACCTGCTTTAGGGATTGTTTGAACTTGAAAATGCGTCCGCTTTCCCCTCGAAACGAACTGGTCAATTGCTAAGGTCTTAACGAACGTCCATGAAATATTTTGGCCATTTTGTTTCGGGAATTTCGGATCACAAAAAATTCATGGACAGCACACAAAAATTGGCAAAATGTGGGTTTCCTTGCTTTGTGGCTCGTTTGAACTTGAAAATGCACTTGTTTTCCCCTCGAAACGAATTGGGTCCAGTGCTAAGGTATTAACAGACGTCCATCTAAAATTTTGGTCATTTTATTTTGGGAATTCCAGATCACAAAAAATCCATGGACTTTAGCATACGAAAATCGACAAAATCTGGGTTTACCTTCTTTGGGGATCGTTTGAACTTGAAAATGCACCCGTTTTCCCCTCGGAACGAACTTGGTCCATTGCTAAGGCCTTAACGAACGTTGATGAAAAATTTCAGCCATTTTGTTTCTAGAATTCCAGATCACAAAAAATCCATGGACTATAGCACGAAAATTGACAAAATTTGGGTTTACCTACTTTGGGGCTCGTTTGAACTTGAAAATGCTCCCGTTTTTCCTCTTGGAACGAACTATGTACATTGTTGAGGTCCTAACGGACGACCATGAAAATTTTCGGTCATTTTGTTTTGGGAATGTCAGATCACAAAAAATCCATGGACTATAGCACACGAAAATTGGCAAAGTCCTGGTTAACCTTTTTTGGGGCTCGTTTGAACTTGAAAATACGCCCGTTTTTCCCTCAAAACGAATTGGGTCCATTGATAAGGTCTTAATGGACCTCAATAAAAAAAATTGGCCATTTTTTTTTGAGAATTCTGCATCACAAAAATTCCATGGACTACGCATACAAAAATTGGCAAAATATGCGTTTAACTACTTTGGGGCTCATTTAAACTTGAAAATGCGCCCGTTTTACCCTCAAAATGAACAGATACATTGCTAAGATAGTAACGGACCTCCATGAAATTTTTTGACCATTTTTTTTCGGGAATTTTGCATCACAAAAAATTCATGGACATAGCACACAAAAATCGGCAAAATTTACATTTAACTGCTCTGGGGCTCGTTTGAAATTAAAAATGCGCTCGTTTTCCCCTCAAAACGAAGTGAGTCCATTGCTAAGGTCTAAGCGGAATTCCAAAAAAAATTCGGCCATTTTGTTTCGGGAATTCCGCATCACAAAAAATCCATGGACTATAGTACAAGAAAATCGGCAAAATCTGCGTTTACTTGCTTTGGGGGATCATTTGAACTTGAAAATGCACCCGTTTTCCCCTCATAACAAACAGGGTCCATTGCTAAGGTCTTAATGGACCTCCAAGAAAAATTTCGGCCATTTTTTTTTGGAATTCTGCATCACAAAAAACCATGGACTATAGCACACGAAAATGGGTAAAATCTGCGTTTACATGCTTTGGGGATCGTTTGAACTTTAAACTGTGCCTATTTTCCCCTCAAAGCGAACTGGGTCCATTGCTAAGGTCTTAACGGACCTCCATGAAAAATTTCAGCCATTTTGTTTCGGAAATTCCGAATCACAAAAAAATCATGGACTAAAGCACACGAAAATTGGCAAAATATATGTTTACTTGCTTTGGGGCTCGTTTGAACTTGAAAATGTGCCTGTTGTACCCTCAAAATGAACCGAGTCCATTGTTAATGTCTTAACAGACGTCCATAAAAAATTTCGGCCATTTTGTTTCGGGAATTCTTGATCACAAAAAATCCATGGTCTATAGCATATGAAAGTCGGCAAAATCTGGGTTTACCTGCTTTGTGACTCATTTGAACTTGAAAATGCACCCGTTTTCCCCTCAGAACGAATTAAGTCCAGTGCTAAGGTCTTAACAGACGTCCATGAAAAATTTCACCAATTTTGTTTCGGGAATTCCGGATCACAAAAAATCCAATGACTATAGCACATGAAAATAGGCAAAATTTGGATTTACCTGCATTGGGGATCATTTCAACTTGAAAATACGCCCGTTTTCCCATCGAAACGAACTGGGTCCTTTGCAAAGATCTTAGCGGACGTCAATAAATTTTTTTGGCCGTTTTGTTTTTGGAATTTCGGATCACAAAAAATCCATTGACTATAGCACATGAAAATCGAAATTTTTTTGGGATTACCTGCTTTCGGGCTTGTTTGAACTTGAAAATTCGCCCGTTTTTTCCCCTCGGAACGAACTGTGTCTATTGCTAAGGTCTTAACGGATGTCCAAGAAAATTTTTGGCCATTTTTTTTAGGAATTTCGGATCACAAAAAATTCTTGGATTATAGCACACGAAAATCGGCAAAATCTAGGTTTACTTAATTCGGGGATCGTTTGAACTTGAAAATGCGTCTGTTTTCCCTCAAAACGAACTGGGTCCATTGCTAAGGTCTTAACGGATCTCCATGAAAAATAATTGCCATTTTGTTTCGGAAATTCCGCATCACAAAAAATACATGGACATAACACACGAAAATTGGCAAAATCTGCGTTTACCTGCTTTAGGGCTTGTTTGAACTTGAAAATTCACCCGTTTTCCTCTCAAAATGAATGGGTCCATTACTAAGGTCGTAACAAACATCTATGAAAAACTTTCGGCCATTTTGTTTCGGGAATTCCGCATCACAAAAAATTCATGGATAACATACGAAAATTGGTAAAATATGTGCTTACCTTCTTTGGGGTTGTTTGAACTTGAAAATGCTATAGTTTTTCCCTCAAAATGAAGTGGGTCCATTGCTAAGGTTTTAACGGACTTCCATGAAAAATTTCGGCCAATTAATTTTAGATATTGCGCATCACAAAAAATCCATGGACTATAGCACACAAAAATCGACAAAATCTGCCTTTACATGCGTTGGGGCTCGTCTAAACTTGAAAATGCACCCATTTTCCCCTCAAAACGAACGAGGTCCATTGCTAAGGTCTTAACAGACCCTCATGAAAACTTTCAGCCATTTTGTTTTGGAAATTCCACATAACAAAAAATCCATGGACTATATAACACACGAAATATCGGCGAAATACGCGTTTACCTTCTTTGGGGCGTCTTTGAACTTGAAAATACCCCCATTTTTCACTCAAAACGAACTGGATCCATTGAGAAGGTCTTAACGGACCTCCATGAAAATTTTTGGCCATTTTGTTTCGTGAATTCCGCATCACAAAAATCTCATGGACTATAGCACACGAAAATCGGCAAAATCTGAGTTTACCAGCTTTGGGGCTCGTTTGAACTTGAAAATGCGCCCGTTTTCCCCTCAAAACGAATTGGGTCCATTGTAAAGATCTTAACGAACCTCCGTGAAAAATTTCTGCCATTTTGTTTCGGGAATTCTGTATCACAAAAAATCCATTGACGCACACTAAAATCGGTAAAACTTGCATTTACCTGCTTTGAGACTAGTTTGAACTTGAAAATGCGCCCGTTTTTTTCTAAAAATGAACTGGGTCCATTGCTAAGGTCTTAACGTACCACCATGAAAAATTTTGGCCATTTTTTTTGGGAATTCCGCATCACAAAAAATAAATGGACTATAGCACATGAAAATCTACAAAATTTGCTTTTACCAGCTTTAGGGATCGTTTGAACTTGAAAATGCGCCCGTTTTCCCCTAAAAACGAAGTAGGTGCATTTGTAAGGTCTTAGCAGACCTCCATGAAAAAATTTGGACATTTTGTTTTGGGAATTCCACATCACTAACAATCCATAGACTATAGCACATGAAAATCATCAAAATTTGCGTTTACCTGCTTTGGGGCTCGTTTCAATTTGAATATTTGCTCGTTTTTCCTTCAAAACGAACTGGGTGCATTGCTAAGGCCTTAACGGACCTCCATGAATTTTTGTGGCCTATTTAATTATGGAATTCTGCATCACAAAAAATCCATGGACTATATCACACGAAAATCAGCAAAATCTGCGTTTACCTGCTTTGGGGATCGTTTGAACTTGAAAATGTGCCTTTTTCCCCTCAAAATGAGCTGGGTCCATTGCTAAGGTCTTAACGGACCTCCATGAAAATTTTTAGCCATTTTAATTCAAAAATTTCACATCACAAAAAATCCATGAACATAGCACACGAAAATTGGCAAAATCTGCGTTTACCTGCTTTGGAGCTCATTTGAAATTGAAAATGCGCCCCTTTTCCCCTTAAAATGAACTAGGTCCATTGCTAATGTCTTAACGGACCTCCATTAAAAATTTCGGCCATTTTGTTTAAAAGATCTGCATCACAAAAAAATTATGGATTATTGCACACGAAAATCGGCAAAATCTGTGTTTACCTTATTTGAGGCTCGTTTGAACTTGAATATGCACTTGTTTCCCCTCAAAATGAACTGGATCCAGTGCTAAAGTCTTAACGGACCTCCATGAAAAATTATGGCCATTTTATTTCGGGAATTCCGTATAAAAATAAAATACATGGACTATATAGTACACGAAAATCGGCAATATCTGCGTTTACTTGCTTTGGGGCTCGTTTGAATTTGAAAATGCATCCATTTTCCCTCGAAACGAACTGGTCCATTGCTAAGATCTTAACGGACCTTCATGAAAAATTTCGGCCATTTTGGTTCGGGAATTCCGCATCACAAAAAATTAACGGACTATAGCATACGAAAATCGGCAAAATCTGTGTTTACCTGCTTTGGGGCTCGTTTGAACTTGAAAATGCGCTCGTTTTCCCCTCAAAATGAATTGGATTCATTGCAAATGTCTTAACGGACTTTCATAAAAAAATTCGGCCATTTTGTTTGGGGAATTCTGCATCACAAAAAATCCTTGGACTATAGCACACGAAAATCGGCAAAATCTACGTTAACCTGATTTTGGGCTCGTTTAAACTTGAAAATGCACCCGTTTTCCCCTCAAAATGAACTGGGTCCAATGCTAAGGTCTTAATGGACCTCAATGAAAAATTTCGGCCATTTTGTTTTGGGAATTTCTCATCAAAAAAAAAATCCATGGACTATAGCATACGAAAATCAGCAAAAGACTTCGTTTACCTGCTTTGGGGCTCGTTTGAACTTGAAAATGCGTCTGTTTCCACCTCAAAATGAACTAGTGCATTGCTAAGATCATAAGGGATATTCATGAAAAATTTCAGCCATTTTATTTCGGGAATTCCGCATCACAAAAAATCAATGGACTATATATATAGCACACGAAAATCAGAAAATCTGCGTTTACCTGATTTCGGGCTCGTTTGAACTTGAAAATATGTCCGTTTTCCCCTCAAAACGAATTGGGTCCATTGTAAGGGTCTTAACGGACCATCATGAAAAATTTAAGCCATATTGTTTAGGGAATTGCGCATCACAAAAAATCCATAGACTATAGCTCACGAAATTAGGTTAAACCTGCGTTTACCTGATTTGGGGCTCATTTGAAACTTGAAAATGCCCCCATTTTCCCCTCAAAATGAATTAGGTCCATTGATAAGGTCTTAAAGGACCTCTATGAATTTTTTTGACCATTTTGTTTCGGGTATTCCGCATCACAAAAAATTCATGGACTACACAGCACGCGAAAATTGGCAAAATTTTTGTTTACCTGCTTTGGGGCTCGTTTGAACTTGAAAATGCGCCTGTTTTCTCCTCAAAACGAACTGGTCCCTTACTATGGTCTTAATGGACCTTCATAAAAAATTTCGGCCATGTTGTTTCTGGAATTCCGTATCATATAAAATTAATGGACTAT
>JAJOOO010025856.1:0-17124 GCA_029582685.1 Solanum piurae | reverse complement strand
CGACCTTCATCCACAGATGCCATGGAAGAATTGGAGAAGCTTGACATGAAAGTATTAAGGGCCAAAAATTAAAGAAAGGCTGAAGAAGAGAGAAATTGTAAAAGAAGAGAGAAATTGGGGTATTAGTTAGGGTACAATTGGAGAAAAAATAATACAAATAGATGATGTGGAGTAATATTACCGTTGGGGACGCCACATCAGACGAAATTTTGATGTTTACGCGCCTTGAATCAGTGAAAATCACGCGACACTCCAGCTGTGCAAAAAGTGTCAAAATGACACATGGGAACCCTACATTAGGTGTCTAAAATGAAAATCCTTCAGTTGAGGTGTCTAAGTGAAAGATCGTGCCAAGTTTAGGGGGCCACCGATGGGTTAGCCCTATATCATATAAGTCAAATTTTTACTAGCCATAAATCATGAAAGATGAGTAAATATTTTACCTGAAAAGGCCATTTAATGTCTAACTAACCAAATAATGTAGATTAAATATACAAATAGAGTTATGGGAAAAAATTGACTTTTCTGGCATGAAAAATTGAAGTGACATTTAATAAAATTAATATTTTCATTATTTTAGTCAAGTTTATACGCTATAAATATAGCAAGAGAATGAACGATCTCATCATTCTCAGTAGCATTTCTTCTTCTTTTTATTTATTAGCTCCAATATTTTCACAAAGAATCATCGTGTCTGAAATGCTACCTTCAGAACAAAATCAAGAATTTGAAGTTTGGTCACCTATCTCCTCTCCTCCACATGATCACTTCAACAACGATCTAGAAAATGAAGAATCAATCATCTCTGAATCTGCAAATGATAAAGTTGTAGACGAAATAGAGGACCAAAAAGCAACAGAAAAAGGAAAACTCCCAACATTTGAACTGTATGAATTGAAGTGTGTATGTCCAAAAATTGGAGAAAAAAGAAAGCTTCCCATGCATGAATTTTATGAATTGATAACTATGATTATTATCAGGATGTAGCTATCTTGAAGTCTATCTATCATTACTTCTTCAATCATGGGGTGATTCCATATCCTAATTATTCAGAGAATTTTATCAATTACATCGAGGCTTCAATTCCCAACATGAAATTTCGAGGCCAAGCCCTGAAGACTAAAATCATTCTATTAGAGAGACGTTTTGTAACTATTCTGAAAATTACAGGATATGACCCTAATATAATTAACCCTATTCATCTTGAAATTTTCAATTAGTCTATGGGTTTATGGGGTTAATTGGGAGAGTATTACCAAGTTGGAAAAGAAATAGATGAAACCGATGACAATTTGAGTAACAAGAGGTGTTAATCCATTCTTAATTTTTAAGGTCGAAGTCTTCATAGTAGTATTTTGAATTGCTTAGGGTTTATTTCAGCTTAAAATTTATTGTGGGATTAGAGATTGTGAAAGGTTATTTTGATTTGATATGAAAATGTTTTCTTTTTCCATGTTTGATATCTTGTGCCTAACTTATAGAATAATATATGTTAATTAATCCTCTCTTCTATCAAGGAAGGAAAAAAAATAGCAACGAAATGACATAGATTAACAAAACCAATAGATATTAAATAATCAATTGCGTGAAATCTTAGAAATGAAAAGTAACACAACTCCCCTAAATAAATAAGAGAGTGAAATCAAGGGAACACCGTCATTTTTTCCAAATGAGGGAATAAGTAGCTAAGAGTAAATCTAGAAATGATACATTGTCGGTATATATATGGGGAGAAGTATCATTTAAATTCTCTTGTACTGAAAAATAACATAGAATCGTTCTTAAATTTATGATCCACCGAGGAACAACGTCAATGACTCTTCTAAAATTATCAGTTTCGTAAACAAAAATTGTCTCCACAATCTATCTTCTAAATTAAAGAAATTACACAATGAAAAAGACTTTCAAATCTCCAACCAAATGATAAGGCTGTCAATTCAACAAGTTTTTGGTAGGGAGGGTGTAGGTTGAGCAAAGAAGAGGAACACTTGTGTGTCGTTTGGTTCTTGACTAGAAGTGAATATTCGTGTATTGAAACTAGTACCATATTTCAGAGTAGTATTTTAGTTGTTATGTATAAAATTCAACACTTCAATTAAGTGTATTTCCAAAAGTTTAAGAAAATTAAAAGTATCCCATGTCTGAATCATATGAATTGAAGCTCATTAATAAGCCTATCTTTTTCAATCTTGAACAAGGAGGAATGTCCGAAAATGAAGTGAAGAAAGAAGATGAGTATGATTATGATCATTTTATTTAGCAATCTTGAAGTCTATCTATCATTACTTCTTCAATCACGGGGTTATTTCATATCCTTATTCAGAGGATTTTATCGATTATATAGGTGCTTCAATTCCCAACTTGAAATTTCATGGCAAGGAATTGGTGACTTAGATCGTTGTGTTATGGAAATGACTTCAGGTGTGGGACGTTACCCTGATATAATCCATCATGTTTTTCGTGAAATTTTCTACTTGTCTATGGGGAGATAATATCTCAGGTGGTCACTCAACTAAGTTTTTTCCCAGAAAGTCACTCAACTATGACTTCTTTTCTTTAGAAAGTCGCTCAACTTTCTTTTATAACCTCAAAGTCACTCAATTATGAGTTCTTTTATTAGAAAGTCACTCAATTATGAGTTCTTTTATTAGAAAGTCACTCAACTATTGATTTTTCTCTTAGAAAGTCACTCAACTTTGGTTTATAACCTCAAAGTCACTCAACTATGAGTATTTTACTTTAAAAGTCACTCAACTTATTTAATTAAATTTTTTATAAAAATTGTTACATAAAATATTTCTGTTTAAAAATAAAAATAGTAAAAAATAGAATAATAATAATAATATTGTTATTATTTTATTATTATTAGTCATAATCTTAGACTATTTTAAACATGGTAATTTAGTTGTATGTTTATTCTAAGTGATAACAGTGCACAAATTGAACCCTAATTTTTTTTTAAAAGAATTTTTTTTCTTTGTAAAATGAGCCCTATTTCCCGTGCTAAAAGGAAAATTTAAAATTAACTTTACAAAAACAAATACCCAAAATCCAATTAAAAACAATTTGGAAAGGCACCAAATTATGATAGTAGAAGTTCTTGTTATCGACTTAAACATGCTTTTATTAAGACTATTTAAATCCTACTTCTGTTAGGATATTTCCCTATTTTTTTAAAAAAAAATTATTTTAAATAAAAAATTCATGTCAACATATTTTAATGAAAAATAAATAAATAGGTTGTGTGACTTTGTAAGTAATATATTTATAGTTGAGTGACTTTGAGGTTATAAAAGAAAGTTTAGTGAATTTTTGAGAAAAGAACTCATAGTTGAGTGACTTTCTGAGAAAAACCCCTTAGTTGAGTAACCATTTGAGATATTATCTCTGTCTATGGGTTTATGGGGTTGATTTTGGAGACTATTATTAAGTTGACAAATAGGAACACGATGCAGTTGATGAGAACGTGTAAGCTGGTGATCCATTAATTTTGATATGCAAAGGTCCAAATCTTCATAAAGTTATTTTAACTATTTAATTACCTGCGCTAAACTTTGTCAGTTAATATATATTACATGCATAGTATGTTACGAAACATTTAAAGTAGATAATTTTATCAACGAGATGTTGTTTGCTTGCATTTTCAGTTCGACTGCAGTTTGCATGTCACTTGAACTTTCTGTAATTGTTTCACTTTCCATTTTAGTTTGACATATTCTTTTTACCTTAATTATAGAATCACAAAAAGTTAATTCTTTTAGGAAGACGAAAAGATTAGGGTAGATATATAGCATATTTTAAAATGTACAAACAAATAGCACTAGCTTTAGTATTGATAAAACTCCAGAGCCCTAGAAATGATGAGCAACACCACGAGTCTAACTAAACCCCCGATATTTGAAAATCATTTTTCCACTTCCATGATCATAATTTTTCATGCATCATTAAATAGAAATGAAGAGTACGCCATATATATAGTCTTTTATCTTGTAACTATGCAAATGATTTTGGCCTATAATCTATATTTGAGTTCATTGCAACTCAATTTCTTTAGTCTTGGAATAAGAAAGAAGTTTTTTTTTAAAGTGAGTAAATTCACATTAAATAGAAAATTTTAATGTCAATAATGAAGGAATTAAAATGCAAATGTTAGGCTTCTAATTCCCCGTGTACGTAAATAAAATTTGATCATTTAATTAAATTTTTAAGTAGATTTTAATTTAGTGTAGGGCTAAAATCGTATTTCAACTTTGAAGTTAGGAGCTTCCTACTTTTAGTATAATATGATGATATGATATAGTATATAATAGATGATATCATGATGAGAAACTGGAGTTGTTGATCCATTTATTGTGCCATTTGTTGATTTTCCTGTATTTGGATTTTTCAAAAGTAAATTTGTAATGTCTTGTTGTAATCTAATCCATATCGCTTCATTTATGCTCGTTTAAGTCTGATAACTACTTATGGGTCTTAGTAAATGGAGAAAATGAAATATTATATTCTTTGTTCTATTCGCGGTGTTTACATGAAAAAAATGTAGATACTTTGTCTCGGCATAGAAAACTATTTGAATTCGTCTTTTAAAAAGTTCCCCAAATTCTTATCACTTTTCTTGTCTTCTCTACAATGTTTGAGTGTTTAAAAGAGTTAATACCCTTGTATGTATTGCTTATTTTTGGTTAATAAATTGTTCATTTACCAACAACAAAACAAACTACTAGGTAACACCCTTGAATACTAACTCACACTATAAAGAAATTGCAAAATAAAATAAAATTATACGAATAGTTGGTGTCCACGATTATAGACATATTATACATTCGTGTCTCTATTTAGTTTAAGCGGTTGAATGCATGGGTATTGAAAGAGTTGGCCTTTGAGGGTCGTGGGGTCAAAGCCAATGGAAGAAAATTCCATGTGCCAATTAACTTGGCTAGGAATTAAACTTGGAGGGCAGGCTAAAATTTGTGGAGGACAAATTTTGTATTTCTTTTCTTTTGTGCTTGAGCCCAAGTTTAACACCTATAAAAGGATGATCATTCTTCATTGTTGAAATCATCCTAAATTCATAGAAAAATACATTAGAGGAGTAGAGAATTAGTAAAATAGTCTTCTTAGATGTATATGAGATTTCTTTCCTTTCTTTGTTAATATACAAACAGTTGTTCTCTGGTCGACGTCGGATCATTCTAATCCGAACCATGTTAAATATTTTTGTGCTTCCTTGTTCTTTATTTTGTACTTTTTAATAATATTATCTATATTTCTTGAAAATGTACCTCAATTAATTTATTTATTTATTGTGATCAAAACAAAAGATAGTACAGTATTCTAGTACGATAGGATACTATTCTCAATATGATCTGATTATATATATATATATATATATATATATATGGTGTTAACCATCTCTTGTTAGTGAAAAATTACAAGATAACAATATTAAAAGATTACTATTAAAAATAAAATGAAGAAATAATAATTTCTTCAAACTGAGGTGCGGATATATCGCTCACTTTAAGGAGATTCAAGCATACTGCAGCAAATGCTTTCATCGGTCCAGAAATAGTCCTTCTTGATTGGTCCCCTCCAGGGTAAAACCGTCTAATCACAAAATATAACTCAACAACTCTAGAAAACATTTAGTTCTGATATACCGTGAGTTTACGGTTTTTGATGCATTTCACTTGAAGTTTGTGTGTGTCTTGGGCTAGTTTGTTATTAGAAATAAATTTTTTTGTGTAATTCTTGCAGGAAATAGGCTTGGATGCGTTTAATGGAGATACAAGCTGAAAAATGCAGAAGTGGCCACTGACGGAGCCAACCATGGACCATAGGTTCACTGATGGGCCGTAGGTGGACAGTCGTAGGTCCTGGTCAGAAATATGATATTTAGTACTCAAACCACGGAGTAATAGGATTGACCGTAGTCCAATCCATGAACCGTAGGTAAAATCATCGTCTGAAGGCCCTAAATTTTTGCCCAAGTCTTGAACCACATAGGGTGACCACGGACCGTAGGTCGACCCACGGTCTGTAGGTCAAGTCGTCAACAGTAACCACGTCTGAACTGTTATTTCCTTGTTTTGTTTTCTAGTTGGTTTAGGATTTGTTTTCTATAAATATTAGATGTAATTTCCATTTTTGAGGGTTAGACATTATTGTATACTTTTAGTTTTGGTCTTTTGGGAATTATTTTGCAAACACTTAGCAATTTAATTTTACGGAAGTTGGTTTATGCAAATTTCACTTTGAATTTCAATTCAAGATTTCAGTTTTCATCTATTCTAACTGTAAGTTCAAGAATTCTTTGAACCTGAATTATAAAGCATGAGTAGCTAAATCCACAACTAGGGTTGTGGGAACCATGAGCAATTAACAATGTATGAATACTATTTAAGTAATTCTTGAATAGTGTTTATGCATGTATTGTTAATCCTTTTGTTTAGAAGTTTTTTTAACGGTGGACAACGTTAGAACTCGCCTCGTTTCTACTTGCCTTACCAAGGGGGTAATGAATGAGAAAAAGATTAAACAACAAAGAATTAGTTAAGGATTTGCTGCTATCTAATAGTCTGACTTTAATCAATCGAAGTCAGGGTGAAAACCCAACTAAATTGACACGATGACTAATCTAGGGTTAAGGTTAGGGTTAGTAAAGCACACACTCGTAGATTTACCAAGTCATGAGTGAAAGTTTCTTCTAAGATTACCAATCATGTAGGGATACATAACTTACGGACCTTGCATATCAAACACTAGGATAAGATTACTATTATTAGGATTACTGCGTTAAGAGCTTGTAGGGAACACATATGCCCTAGTTTCCACCTTATATTGATAACTCAAATTGTGAATCTTGTTTACTTGTTACTTAATCACTAAAATCACCAATCTGTTACTTGCTTACAACATCCCCCCCTATTTACTTTTCTCAAAATAGTTTGGTTGAACGGAGATAATAGTGAGTTAAGTGTAAGTCTGAACCATATTTCTCGTGGGATCGACCCCAACCTACAAGTTGGATTCTTTATTTGGCAACGACCGCTTATACTTCTTTTGGGAGGTGTAATTTGGGCGATATCAAATTCTGGCGCCGCTGCCGGGAAATACGGCTTTTAGATTAAACTAACTACATTTTTGAAATTTAGTCAAGTAGATCCTGATTTTACGTTTTTTTTGTTTTTATTTTCTACAGGTTTCTACTCTAGTGTATGCCAAGTACACGGAGTCGAGGCGAACCTTTGACCCCCTACGATCCTGAACTAAGAAAAACTTTGAGGAAAATGGAAAATCAAGGGGTACACAATAATCCAATCGGAGAGGGTCAAGGAGATGGAGCTGAGTTTCAACCTCCTGGAGTCGTTAATGTGCCCTCTTAGATTCAAGATGGTCATATAATCCAAAATGCAAAAAGGGTGCAGAAAGCACCAAGGTTTCTTGATCACTACCGGATTGACTATGATGCAGTTGGATCAGATGAGCCTATTGTTCTTCATCCTCTGCCTCCGGGACATACATTTGTGATGACCAGCAATCCTATACAGATGCTTAAACTGGGAGGGTTGTTTACTGGTTTGGCATCGGAGGATCCATACGCTCACATGGCTAAATTGTCGAGTGTTTGTAAGAGTTGTGTAGGACGACCGGAGTTCGATATGGATGTCATAGGTTTGAGAGTGTTCCAACTGTCGTTGACCGGTGATGTTACTGTGTGGTTTTCTGAGCTACCAAACAATTTGATCTATATGTGCGACCAACTACAGAAGGTGTTCATAGCAAGGTACTTTCCGGTGTCTAAAAAATTGAACCATAAGGATAAACTAAATAACTTCACATCACTACCTGGAGAGTCAGTAAGCAACTCTTGGGATAGGTTCACTGGGTTCATGAGAAGTGTTTTGAACCACCGCATAGATGATGAGTCATTGAAGGAGTACTTCTATAGGGAATAGGATGACAATGGACGAGCTGTGTTAGATAATATTGCTGGAGGATCATATGGTGAATGCACTTTTGAGGAGATCGCTGAGAAACTTGAGAGGATTTCCCAAAACAATAAAGCTCCAGTTAGCTGTCTAACTACATCATTGAGCGGGGATAGCAAGCCTAACTGGCGATCATTTATATTTCATTCTGTTTTGTAACCAAGCAAGTTGTTTGTCAGGGTGTCACTCCTGAACACACATCAACTCAATGAAAGATCGAGCTTTCTATATTATTTGGTCTATCTACCCTCTCCTCTCTAGATTTTAAGAATAGATAATATATTTATCGCTAGATGGCCAGTCAAGAAATACTAAAACAAGAATATAAAAGTAACTTAAACTATAACCAATAATTAATTCAAAAACCTTTAATATTCAACAATCAATCCGTAGCTACAGCCCTAGAACTAGGGTATTTAGCTACTCATAATATTCAAAAATGCAAAATATAATTGTTCATGCGATTTCTGGAAATAACCAGAGATAGAAAATCAAAACCTATTACAAACGTTGAACTTGCTCTTGCACACCCAAAATAATGTTGAACCCCCTACAAAATAGCCCTAGTTAGAAAAACTAGAGTCTAAATCTAATTAAACAAGGATTCCTTTTTCTTTTATCAACTTTTGCTGGAAAAGTCAAAACTGCACTGGGGCGCCGCGCCAGCCATCGCACCAGGCCATGTATTCTGTGGTTTCACCTCACTACTACATTTTAGGCCTACGGCCACCCCAGTAAAGTGTAGCCTAAACTAGCAAAAGTGTGGCCTTTGATAAAAGGCTACACTTTTGGACTTTAAGCAATGCATTTTAGGGAGTGGCCTAAAGAAGCATAACCTTTGACATTAGGCAACACTTTTTAAATGTCGCCATCACAACTACACTTATAAAGCGTAGCCAAAGAGTATAAGGGCACGCTTTGTAGTGATGCATTAGCGACACTTTTTTTTTATTATACTACACTTAAAAGCGTTGCCTTTCCTTTGTTATTGGTCACACTTAAAAAGTGTTGCCTTTTATATCTCATCTAAAGCAACACTTATAAAGTGTAACTTTTCTTATGTACAAGCTAACATTGGACGTCCTACATCAACACTTTTGAAGTGTGGCAATGTTGTGTAGAATTTTGTAGCCACAATTTTTTATTTTTAAGAATAATAATTTTTTTTTGCATATATTCAATAATCACATAATTAAATATACAAGTGACCTAAAGCACAAAATTAACTAATAATTAAATCGAAGCTATATATTTCAAATAAACTTCGAGAAACATGTCTTGTAGAACAAATACTTAGAAAGTGATTGTTTAAAGATCTCTACTATCAATAAATTCCACAAAACCAAATGCATTCAAACATATATGACAATAGTAGAAAAACTCTTCATCGTTCACTACAATAGATCGAGTTTACTTCTGGTCACAATTCAAATTCAATTACCGGCATTTTCCTACACATTCAAAATAAAATTATAAGTTAGTGAAATATATCATGTATTTAATATGCTTAAATTTACAGTAAGTCAAACCAATTCACAACAATAAAGATGTGGAAGTGCATAATTGGAGAGTATTCACTGTAAGCCAACCAATTCAAAAGTGGACTCCTACTTTTAGGCCTGAGGAGGAAACACCTATAGTCCCTATTTGGATTTCTCTACCGGAGCTACCTTGGCATTGCTATCACAAGGATATCTTGTCAGCCCTATTGAGTCCTATTGGCAAAGTTTTGTACTTGGACACTGCTTCTATCCAAAAAACTAGAGGAAGTGTTGCTAGGGTCAAAGTCCAAATCGATCTTACCAAAGAGAAACCTCATCATGTGTGGATGAGGTTGAATGAAGAAGATCTCAACATAGGGAGGTGGCAAACTATTGAATATGAGCATATTCCGTATTACTGCATGTATTGTAAACACCAAGGAAACTTGTTACATGTCTGTACTATTAAGCAAGGAGATAAGGAATTTTTAAAAAAAGAAAAGAGTTGGAGGCTAATAGGAAGAAAAAAAACAAAGGGGAACAAGGAAAACAAGATTCCAGAAACCTGTAAATGCAATACACAAATAGAGAGGATGGAAACACCAGTTCACAATACCAGCAGCACCAAAAACAAGGAAATAACAACAAGCCAGCTGATGAAGAATGGCAGACTCAAAAGAGGAAAGCTTACAGTCCAGTTCAACATAGCATAGAAAGGCCAAAATCTCCTAAGGAAACATTGCAGCAGCAGCAGACTCATCACACAGGTATGTCTACTAATTATGCAGTCCCTACTTCTAATAACTTCATTGATATTTCTATGCAGGATCAACCAAACAATCAAGAAGGAGCTGAACATCATAATTCAAAAAATAAGGATACAATGGAGACACAAATTAATAATAAGTCAACCACTGACTTACCTTCCACAGCCAACCAATTGCCAAATAATTCCAACTAGGAAAAAAAAATGAAAAAATTCTGAAAATCAAAGCAAAAGGATCACAAGTATTGACTCTACTACTCCCTTACCCCAGAACCCCCTTGTTAATTGTTTGGATGAGGTTGTTGAAGTTATTGGAGGGTTGGAAATGAGGGTGTCAAGAGAACACAACTAATTTGCAGGATGGGGTATCCAAATGGGGGAATATGTCTCATGATGGGCATGAGAACACTCACATTGACCATAGTCTAGACCATAGAGCCCCTGCTACCCCTCAGCATCACATTCAGAATAAACAGCAAGTTCCAGACAGGTCTCAGGTTAATGCTACAAGTCAAGGTCAAAATTTTAGGACAACAATGATAATATTTCAGGGAGGCAAGATCTTATTACTCCCACTAGTGAAACAAAAAAGAAGGATCATCCAGGCCCTATAGGTGATAACAGTCAGCAGAATGGGAAAGATAATGATCAGACTCCTTCCAACAACAAATCAAAAGGTAAACCAAGCAAGAAAAAGAGAGAAGGAATTAAAAGAAGATAACAAAAAGAGGCTGAGATACAGGGTACCAAAGTACAGGAAAGACAAATTCCTAGAAACAAGAACCAGCAGCAACATGATGACAACTCAAACCACATCAGAACAGAGCTTAACTAGCACAAGTGACAACAAACTCACTCACAAAAATACAACAAAGTCTCTAACCTTCCAAGAAATCTAAAAGGGATAACTTTAACTATGAGAATCATTTTAAGCAATGAAAACTAAAACCATCTCTCACAACAACCATCACAGTTCAAAGCAGTAAAACAACTGGGGGGAAAAGTATACAACTACAACCCAAAAGCACTAGAGTCCTCCTTCAACACAATACAACACTCATACAACTAAAAATATAAAAAAAATTAGGTATAGAAGCTGAAAGGAGACAATGAGTGACAAAAACAAAGTACATACTGAACTTTCAAAGATTCAAGATAGTAAAATAAGTTCAGAATTTCTTTACCAAGAACACCAGCTCAACTAGAAGAAAATGTGAAATACAAAATACCTTTTGAAGAATCGAATCATGAGCTGACCCTGAAGAATGTGGAAGATTTGTGCCTCTTACAGCTTGTGCGCTACTTGCATCAACAGGTGAAGCAAGATTAGATCCAACACACCCTGGTATATCTTGAAAATTCAATCCAGGGTTGTTTTGAAACAATTGAGTGAATAAATGTCGCATTTCTTCTCTCAATTCTTCCTTTAGAGAAGTGATTTCATTGGCATGCTTTTGTTTTAGATTGTTAATTTCCTCATCTTTCTTCAAAGAACTTGTTGTCATTGATCTACCATAGAACCTAAGTCGACCAGGCTGCTCCTTTCCAAACACTGCCATAAATGCATCATCAGTTGTTTCCCCAGAATTTTGGCGATTCTGAAGTTCAGCCTATTGAATAAAATTGGCATCCATAGTGAACTGTAAGTACTATTTCATTTCCAGTCCTATGATATCGATCAAGAACTAAAAAAAATTAACAACTTTTCCTAGCAAACAATTCAACGACATCGACAAAGAATTGATATCTCCTCGCACTTGCACAAGAAGAAGAAGAAGAAGAAGAAAAAGACATACGTGATCAAATTCAATGGATTCAAACTCCCCACAATATATAAATTTTAAGTCTGAATCAAATTCACTACTAATCCTCTTTAAAAAACTTACTAGTGCAACTTGGGTATCAGCCTGGATTTGTTGTCTTTGGTTGCACGCTACAGATTATATCAAAAGTTATTAAAAAAACATCAATATGTTCTAATAAAGTACAAAAAATTGAAATTCATATTTTTGAAGAAATGTCAGCTAAGTATTACCAATGTCACGCGTACTCTTGCAAAATTAATAGGTCCCATTTGATGCCTCCACTTTTGTTTTTTCCTGTTTTGAGAATTCATCTCACATATGGCCTATTATTAAATAAAAAGAGATAATTGAATTGATAAATCAAAAACAAAAAAAGAATAGAAATGATGCAAAATATGTCGATGAGTAGAAATGCACTATTTTAGACTTGCTTGAACAGTTGGGTGTTTGCAATACTCGATCAACTAGCAGAATTGATTATTTGGAATGTCATTAGGACGTTTTGCTAGCATATCCTCAAGGGTACTGTTTTTATCAAAAAAAATCTCTTTAATTTTTTGCTTGTGTCGCCTCCAAGCATCACGAAGACCAGTCATCACCCATTTCTTTCCTTCTATTGGAATTAGAAATTTGGACTATGAAAAATAAAATATATTTAGCTTCAGTAAGTAAAAACAAATAATAAAATATGCAATCTCAAAAGTAATTGTTCTTACATTGATATATTCCCACATGCACTTTTTACTATCATATGGCACTGCATGCCAACTAGTGTACATCAAGCTGATGAATCTAGGATTGCTTGCAATTGTTCCTATAAAGTTGCTTAATTCTGACACTATCTTATTAGTTGGTCCCATTGCTTGTCCTTTATCAAATGTCACCTCCTTTCTTTCTTCCAAATTTCTTGCGTGTATATCCTTACATGTTGTTTGTCCTTGAACTTTTTTGGGCTTCAATATTTCTAGATTGATGTAACTGAAAGGAAATAAGATATTTCTTTTATAACGAGTAATAAATCTTACAAGGTTTAAGACATACCTTTTGTACTACAATCAATGTCAATTTCCTCTTCTACATCACATTCATCTCCACTGAGTTCTTCTTGATCCACAAGTTCATCCAATCCTTTTTTGTGTTCATTAATAATAGGAGCATGCATAAATTCGACATTAGCTATTGTGTGGTTATCACGTTTTGTTTCATCATCTATGCGTATCCCTTGATTATTCTGAAACTGATCAAGACTATTAGCTGGTATGAACGACTTCCTCTTTACCTGCTTGCAATTTGGTAGATCATGAATATCATGTTCATTGTGTATCTATTGCTTATCCAGAAACTGATAAATATTGGTGGCTGGTCGGACCGACTTCCTCTTCACCTGTTTGAAGTTTAGTAGATCCTCAATATCATGTTGTACCTCTCCATTACCTAGTGTTGTTCCAGTCACATGTACTGAAGCAATAAAACCTTCCTTGAATGACGTTTGGAACCTAGAGTTATTCATAGGAAGTTTGGAACCTAGAGTTATTCATAGGAAGTTTAATTCCTTTCTCTTGAATGGACTCTCCAGATTGAAATAACCTTTATTTAGTTTGTCCTTTCCCTGCAATCATATGTGAGGTTCTAAGCTCTTCCCTTGAAGATGATTGAATTACTGATTTATGCCCAAGCAATTTACTCTTTCCTTGTTGTGGAATGAAATCCTCATAATTCTTTCTTTTATGTGGTATTGGTGCCTACTCTTTCTTAGCTCTATCATTGCGTTCATTTGCAAGTTGTTCTCTCTTAATCTTGAATTTGTTGGCCAATTCAGCACTTGATCGGTATTGCATATCAAAATCCAGATTCTTTAATAGACTTTGAACTTTGTTTGGATTCAAACCCTTTTTCTTTAGTATTGCTGATTGATTCATTCTTCTCGCTTTGTTTTAATCTCTTTGATTTCTTTCCCTGTAGTAAGTAAACCTACAAAATAATAAGGTTCTTTAAGTGAAAGAAGTAGTAGCAATATAATTTTGATATAAGGTTGACAGATGACTATAGGCAACATTGCTTGAAATTCTATTGATGAAGTAAAAAGATGTTAAAACACACTGATACCAGAACTTTACTACATATACTGATTTATAGAATTTTTTTAGCATAGTCATTAGTACTCCTGGATCCATTCTGCTGACTCCTAGTAGATGGTGGTACATTAGTGTTCAAGCCATATGTGAAGGTTCCTTGAGCTTGCATTTCAGTACCCACATACGTTTGCACATCTATCACATCATATCAGCCCAGATGCCTCACTATAAGTTTTTTTCTTAGACTTGAAGTCAGGTGGATATCTATTAGTTTGAAACATTGTCCTTCTTATGTCCTGTGCATCTGCAGAACTCACACACCAACTCTTTCCAGAATTTCCAACTCTTTAGAAGTTATAGAAAAGCTCAACTTTTTCCAGAATTTTCAACACTGTATTATAGCAGATTGCAGCAGCTATATAAGAGTAATTGATAATAGCAGATTGCAGCAACTGAGTTTCCAGAATTTCCAAATTCTCAAGAATTTCCAGCACTGTATAATATTGCAACAACTGAGTTTCCAAAATCTCCAGAATTTCCAGTACTGAGAAAGGGTTTCGGCTTATTCATGTGGCTTAAAAAAACAAAGCTAAAGGCTCAATGGGGCTTCACAAGGGATCTTTTCATTGTTACACATATAGTTAGAGTTAAGAATTGGTTCTTTTTTAAGAAATGTCTCAATCATTTTCCCTAAGTCATACAAGCTACTCATTTAACACACATGGGGAAAGTTCTATATATCAATCAAAGAAAGAACTAATCAATCACTCACCACATATGGCATCACGACACACATAAGGAAACACCATACTAGCATGATTATACAACTTTCATTACGGTATTACTATTGAATTAAGCCCTCTTAGATTCATTCAGAGTCAAAACAACGAACACATGCTTGTTTCAAGGTTACCATTCTTTTTTATTTTTCAATTGTGACTACCCATGACATCTGGCTAACTTTTTCAAATTACAAAGGTTGGTTTCTCAATTCTACTCCTCTACGTGACTAATTTTCTCTTAAGATGGTCGTCATCCATCCATCATCGGGAAATGTCACTCCTAAGATGACTCTAAGACTCAATAAAATAATAAACTAGTCCTAGTCGGTTCAAAGGGACTATCCTTAGGAAAAATACCGAAAATAAAAGTTGAGGAACCCAGAATAAAAAAAACATAAAATACAAGACTCGATAAAACATCAAAACTTATATACAAAACAGAGTTATCTCCCACCCCACACTTAAAAATTAGCACTATCCTCAGTGCGCACAAATATAACTAAGTATAGAGTTAAATATACTCCCTAAGGCCTGTAGGCCTCGTCGTCATCATCACGACCTCCATCGAACACCATCAAAGCGTTGGCATCCTCATCAACAGCATCCTCTTTCTCATCATCATTTATTTCTTCGTCGGTGGTGGCTTCGTCATCATCTAGAGGCTCTTGAAATGCCGGACCAATAATGCAAAGGTAGGCTATACTCTTCATCAACGGGTAGCGCTCCACCAAAGTTTTCATCTCATCATCCCTGACCGAGTGGCCCTCAATCCTCAGTTGCAACTCTGCTATACCGAACATGCGAGTCGTTACACTATGAGCTCTTACATGCCGCTCCTGAGCTGATAAGACAGGACCATGTGACATGTCGAGCGGCTTGGTCTGAGTGACATACACCATATTACATATCAGGTAAGGGGCCGTAGCAACATTCATATCTAACTCTTCTTCCTCAATACCCTCGGCCCTCAGAAACCGGGTGATCAAACCCCCATAACAAAATCACCACCTCATGTTATTCCTAAACTTCATCATGTTTTGCCTTAACACTGCCCCAACATTAACGGGCATACCCTTTATCAGTATATAGACTAACACCACCCTATCCCTCGTCACATCTGAATTGTGCTTTGCTGGTAAAAATACACTACCCACAATCTTAATGTATTTTCAATTCAATCTCATAATGGGCAAGATTATTCTTTATTTAGTATGACTCAAGATTATTATTTAATTCAATCTCATAATGGGCAAATATCGATGACTTTGGCATATTTTATGCCAAAGATCAGGTTGTTTACTTCGCTACCATCGAAGGACCCATATGCTTATCTAAGCACAGTCAAAAGTGTTTGTATTTGTAGCGTGGGGAAACATGATTTAGACATGGATGTAATTGTCTTAAGAGTGTTTGCATTATCAGAGACATAAGATGCTACAATATGGCTGCCCGAGCTACCATATAACTCCATTACCACGTGGGATGAGTTGCAGTGTTCTTTTCCAAATACTTGCCAGTTTCAAAGAAGATGAAGCTTAAAGATAGAATTCATAAATTGCACACGCACGTGCACGTGGTAATACAAGTATCAAAGTGGCTCTTTTTAAGAGCCGGGTATCGTACCCACAGGGACTTACGCTTAGAATTACTTAACTTCTCTAACATTCAGCTAAACACAAGTGTATTCAAGATTTCAAAAGTGATTTAGTTTCTACTTCTAAGATTATAACAAAATGTAACAAAAGCGATTCAATTTCAAGGGTTTAAAAACAGTGATTGGGTAAAGTCCAGGGTTGCAGCTTTTATCAGAAATCATGCAATCAATATCATTTATATGGGTAATTATCAACTATCGAATCATTGAATCACAGGGTTAAATGTATGATCATGGTCTCCCGACCTTTAATCACCTACGATAAATAATACCCCTAACTACATCATTGAGCGGGGATAGAATGGATTAAGTACCGAGCATTACGATTTCTTCATTTAAGGTGACCCAAACAAGGTTTCTAGGTATATCTCTATTCTAGATACAAATTAACCCTAGTTATTTAGAATTAATCATGCTCCTTATGTCCCACATTCTATCCTCTTATTCCTCTCCCGAGTTCAATTTGGACAAAGTATTTATTTCAATGGTGATCAGTCATGAAATAAGGAAAACATAAACATAAGAAAGATTCATATGATAATTGACATTAACCCAATGAAAATTTAATAG
>JAJOOO010025855.1:0-13691 GCA_029582685.1 Solanum piurae | reverse complement strand
AATTGGTATATTTTAAAATCATTGTTCAGTTGAAACAAATCAATGCACTTAAAATATGTGTCTAAAAGTATGTCTTCAAATTGAAATTCAATATGCTATAACAACTTGAAAAAGAATGATACAACTTACCTTAAAATTTGGAGATGCGAACATAACTACTGCCTATTCCTAACTTCTCAAAGCACGTCACATTACTCACCTTCCCGACATTACACCAAAACTACTTCAGCTTCAATTCTTTCGGCTCCTTGTATTGTATTTGCAAATTGCAAAATAAATAAAAAAATCTCCTACAAATTTCATCCAATATAACCTAGAAAATTCTGATGGTTGTTGCAACTTACAAAAAAATTATTTGCTAACTTCTTATCTTAAAGAATCAACTCTATAAAAAATAAGATGTGTAATGCTTATAATATGGTACGTCCCATCGTTGTATAACTCCAACTTTCAATCTTCATTGCATATTTTGCAGGAAGGCGTATGAATTGAAAAACTATTGAAGCACACCTATTTGAATTATAAATCTACAATCTCTTTCTATATTTAGAGAAACAATCTATTAGTATAATTTAAAAGATTTGAGTATAAAGTTGAATAACCTTTTTGAGTAGTTGTATTCAATTCAAATTCCACCCAGCAGCAAATTCCACCAAAAAGGAAAAACTGCATATAACACAATGCATATATTGTTAAAGGAGTGAACTTTTTGAAATGAATCGTTGTATTCCTCCACCACTTTGAAAAATACAGTGTTGCCCATGAAATTTGTGAGTTATTATCCGCTAAAAGTAAAAATCGTAAAAAAATAACTGTTTGGAAGTTTCATACCATTATCTGAAATTTTTAATAACTGTAACAACAATTTGAATAATAATTTATTAATTAATCCTATTATATATAATTAATTTTAATTAGGTAAAAAAAACTCTAATTTGTCTTCTAAAACAGTAATTTTTTTTCTTTAATAAAAATTAAAATTATTTATTTATTTAGTTGATAATTTAAAATTTCAAAATTAGAGATTTGTGGACCAACGTGATTAGAAGTCTTTTTCTTTTTATTTAATTTCAATATTTTTCTTTCTTTTTTAAAATGTAAAACCGTTTTTTATTTTTCTTTAGTTTTAATATTTTATCTTTTTTTTTAATGTAAAATTATTTCTAATTTTTGTGGCGTTGACATGTGGCGCTTTCACTTCTCCTATTACATATAGATGATCTTTTTTTTTTAATGTAAAATTATTTCTAATTTTTGTGGCGCTAACATGTGGCGCTTTCACTTATCCTATTATATATAGATAGATAGTTGGTTCATAATACTCCATTTTTCTCTAATTACTTGTCCACTTTTGAATTGACACACTGGACATAGTCAGTTTATTATTTCACCTCTAATTATTTTAATGACTATCTATCATGTGATGCAGCATATCCAAACACTCAAGAATTTAGCACCATATCACAATGTTTGATATTGATTAGGAGATTATCATCTTAGGCAGGCTACTAATAAGGAGGGTAAATTTAACCATAGTCATGCACAACTCAGAAATTTTATAGAACATGCTTATGGAGTTCTTAAATCAAGATTTTCTATATTGGATATGATGCCTCCATATTTTATTGATGTTCAGAGAGATATTGTTGTTGCATGTTTTGCGGTTCATAATTTTATTAGGAAGGAGCGTATAAATGATGATCTTTTTAATTAATACGAGTCACTTCAATTAATATTTGATGAGGATGAAGGAGAACACGAAGAAGTCTTGGATAAAACAAATGGACCTGGTTGGACAACTACAAATTCACATATAATGAGTAACATGCGTGAAGAACTTGCACTTCAACTAAAGCAAAGAAGAGGAAATACTTGAGAGTTTTATATTTTTATTTTTTGACACGTTTTATACTATTTGAACGTTAGAATTTGATCATACTATTTTATAGTTGATTATTAAATTATCTTATATCTGACCAATTGAATCGAAAAAAAGATTTGATTAGTTTAATAATTCTTTTTATGAAGAGATGTTTATGTTGAATTCTTAAAAATATTCATGTTACAATAATTTTTATTTGTCTATCATATAATTTATTTATTTTTGAAATCAAATGTAAAGATTTAATTTCTTTTTTATTAAAAAGTAATATTTTTTGTTGAAATGAATTTTTATTTTTTTTATTAATATAATGTTTAATTTCACATACACATTCAGATATTGACAACAAACAGTCTTAATCATCAAGTGTTCAGATTTAGAGATCACATCTTAATATTCAAATGTGTATTCAGATCCAAACACCTAGATCTTAATGCACATCTTAATATTCATATGTTTATTCAGATTCAGACGTCTGAATCTTAATGGAAACAAATGAGCCTTAATTTTCTAATACAAGTGAAATCTAAAAAGATGACATATAAAAGTAACGGAGGAAGTATTTTTATCTTTTTTCTTTCAAAACAAAGTCAAATCTCTATTACTATTATTTCCCAAACTTATAAAAATACGCGTGAACAATAATAAAATTCACTTAATTTAAATATTTATCTTAAATTTTATACAATTCAAATATTTTGATTTTTTTTTTTTCAAAAATCCACTTAATATCCATGTGAAATAAAGGATACGTACGTAGACTGTTTATTTCGTACACAAATGATTGTTTGGGTCACTAAATGATAAGATAAATGGGTGTATATTTAATAGAGAAATTCTGTGTGGTTATGGGATCCATGATTTGACATAATTAAATACTACAATAGGCTGGACCCCTCCAACATCTATATACCTAATCTTGGATCAAACATTTATTACATTTTTTATATACAAAATGAAATACTTCGATTTTCTTGGATAGGTACCCCTCTTAGTAAATAATTACTGATTTTAGCGATATTTTTTATTTGTTACTTTCTCTATCTCATTTTATGTGAGGTAATTTGATTCGGCACGAAATTTAAGAAAGAAATGAAGACTTTTACAAACTTGTGATCTAAAATAAATGATATAAATTTGTGTGACTATAAATTATTTCATTAAGGATAAAATATATATTTTAAAGTTAAATTGTTACTTAATATAGAAATGTGTCATTTTTTTTGACCAATTAAAAAGGAAAGTAAGTCATATAAATTGAGACAGAGGGAGTACCTTTTATAGCAATACATAGCAATATTATGATAAATCTGCAATATCTATTAAAGGTGAATTATGTATACAATATCTATATGTATTATAATTGTTTTAAAATATATTATGCTTTTTTGGTAAGAGATTGACATTGTATTAAAATGTGTGATAAATGTATTATCCATCAATAAAACTTGTATTATATGTGTTTTATAAATTATTCTCTGTAATATGTATTAAAATTGTATAATAAATATATTAAAAGTGATCCAGTAAAAATATGTTATTACTATAAATGATATATTTATGTAAGTTTTGTTGGGATATATACTATTAACCATATGTTAAGATATAATATTTATTATAGAATAAATATTTATTCAGTTTTAATAAATCATATATTCGTTTATGGTGTTTGTTTACTTTTATAGTAGATGATTTAGTGTGTAGAATTTTAGCTTATACACAGAGGATTAAATCATCGGTTCTTATAAGTATAAAGTTTTTTGTTCACAATCTAGGATAGAAATTGAACATGTCATCGGTACGATTGTAGCACAAAATTATATGTAATTTATCTTGATTATGGGAACGGTATAGTTCCAACTTCTAGTGCTAGTGCATTTTGTATGTATTGAACGGGACCGAGTACAAAGATAGTTGGCTGACAAAAACATATTCTTTAACATATTAAATCTACTTATATTCTTAATCATGATATAACTATTATGATATGTATATATTAATTATCGTTTTTATTTATTAAAAGGTGATATTCTGAGATGGGTCAATATGCCTGGTAGATTGGATGGTAATAATATACTCCCTCCGTCCCATTTTATATGTCACATTTTTACTTTGCACTTGCATTAAGAAACGATGTAACTTTACCCTTCTACCCTTATTTAATTTTTTTGAAACTCAAGTTTTCAATCAATGAATATGAATTAATTTATTTTGATTAATTAATTTAACCAATGAACATGGAACATTTACTTAACTTTTTTAAGTTGGTCAAATGTATGTTTTCAATGCTAATAACTCACAAAGGTAAAAAAGGAACAATATGCTAATTTATGCATTGATTTTCTGAAATGACAAGTATTATGGACCAACTATTTATAGAAAGGGATGACATATAAAATGGGACGGAGGGAGTATATTGGTGAAATAATAAGTTAGTTGATGGAATCCATGTCTTGTTATAGAGATTGATTGATATGTCTTTTCGAGAAACTTATAAGTTTTCATTGTGTCAAACCTTGCAAGTGGATTTATGAATCCGACACATGAAATAAGTTAAGAAGTGCTCTAAAGGAAATTAATCATTGAATTAAATTCGTTGATAATTTAATTTATTGATTAGTATCTGTAATCTTAACATGGGGAATTACATAAGTGTTTAATGGGAAATTACGAAATATAAATAGAGGAGTGCAATTACGAATTTCTAGTGAAATAATTTACAATTTATTATGGTAAGAATAATTCAAATTAATTATTTGGAATTATTTCCATAATAGGAAGCCTCAGTAATTAATTTTGTGGTCCCTACAGTGCTCATATTTAACTAGAACTCAGAATCCTATTTCTAAAGGGAAAATTGGAGAGACTTTAGTTTTCTTTTAAAAAGAAACTAGCGTGTATTTTTCGATGGAAGAAAAATAATGTAGTTTTTGTTCTCCTCTTTGGATTAGGAATATAAATCTCTATAAGTAGGGATTCTCGTAACCCAGAAAAAGATTGAAGGTTTCTATTCATACTTGCCCACCCAAGTATTGAGAGAGTTCGCATGTGAACTTGGGATCACTGTAGAAGACCATAGTTGTTGTCTATCTTGTGGATTCGCTTGAGGGGTCTGTCTAACTTGTGGATTTGCTTGAAGGTATCTGCTCACACTTCAAGAGATAATTCTTGAATTAAATTTCATTAAGTTTATGTGTTCTAGCATAATTGTATATGTTCTAGCATAAACAATTTAATTATCTATTATTCATGTAAGCAATATAATTCTGATATACTTCCGCTATGCATATAATTTTCCAACAAGTTTCCCTTTAAAAAATCCATCCTCTTAGACTTTTACTCTCCCACTAATGGTTGAAGGCTTGACATTAGTGTCTAAATTATTAATTTTTAATAGAATAAGTAGCAAAAAAGGTATAAAGGAGAGGAAAATAAAACTTACCTTTCATCTTGATCAGAGTGGTTAAACGAGTTTTCTTTTACCTTCTTCGTCCCAATTTATATGATATTTTTTAGATTTTGAGATTCAAATAAGTCTATATTATAATATTTTTTATATATATCTTTTAAATATTTTCAATGGTCAATTAGTATGACTTATACTCCCTCCGTTTCATTTTATATGTCATCCCTTTCTATAAATAGCTGAACCACAATACTTGTCATTTTATAAAATTTATGCATAAATTACCATATTTTGCCTACTATACCCTTGATAGAATAGTTAATTAATCTTGTCATTTATTAATAAAGTTGACTTAAGAAAATATTAAATAAGGGTAGAAGGGTAAAGTTACATCATTTCTTAATGCAAGTGAAAGTAAAAAGGTGACATATAAAATGGGACAGAGGGAGTAATACTTTTTACATAGTTTCAAATTTACAAATTAAATTTAAATTATTTAACTCTCAAAATTTAAATTATGCCACATAAATTAAGACAGAGAAATACTAAACCTGACATAACTAGTTAACCAAAGAATTTACTTGGAGTTGGTTAGTAGGACAACTAATCATTTTATTATTATTGTTGTTGTTGTATAATTTTTTCAATTCAATTGACTCTAAAATCTTGATCTGAAATATGTATAAAGAATGTTTAATCTGGACCATCATTTGACTTCCACTTTGAACAATTTTTATTCTTTGGTATTATTATGTATATATATTGGAATTGAGTGTTGGTTTGACGAAATCATAGGAATTGAGCTTCTACTATAGATAGATACCGTAAAACCTCTATAATTAATATAGGTGGGACCATGCAATTTTATTATTTTATAGAGATATTATTTAATCGATAAATTAATCTTTATTAATTTAAAGAATGGTTTGAAAATTAATGAAGGTTAATTTTGATTATATCAAAATTATTGTATCTTACTAATTTATGTATCATATTTATTGATTTCACATAAAAAAATATTATACAAAAAGTACAACGAATACATCAATATCATTGTATCTTACTAATTTAGGTATCATATTTATTGAATTGTCACTATCGTGCAAACAAAACTGCATGGATGACAAGTGTGCTTTTTGAGGAATATATTCGTTGGTTTGACCACAGAATGCATGGTAGACGAGTTTTGCTTATGGTAGATAATTGTCAAGCCCATAATAGAAATATTGAAGGACTACAAAATGTTGAATTGTTTTTCTTGCCACCCAACATGACATCCAAAATTCAATATTGTGATGTTGGGATAATAAGAGCTTTCAAGATGTATTATCATAACAGATTTATCGTAGGATGTTAGAAGGTTGTGAAGTGGGACAAATTAATCCTATAAAGATTAATGTTTTGAATGCTATCAATTTTGCCATCCATGTTTGGACAACAAATGTTCAGCAAGAGACAATAGCAAATTATTTTCGACACTTTAAAATTCATTCGGGGATGCAATCTCAGAAAAATTGAATGAACACACTTGTGAAAACGTCATTCATGAACTTGAGGTCATGATTAATGATCTCGGTTACCACAATAAAATAGATATCAATAACCTGTTGGATTATCCGGGTGAAAGTGATACATGTTCAAAGGTCCAGAGATTAGAAGAATTGTGGATACCATCGAAAAAAGCAATGTTGATGATGAAGTTGAAGATGATACTATACCTTTGGAACCAGTTACGCGTAAAAAGCACTTATCGCATCTAGAACTCATTACAATTTTATGGTGCAGTTCGAAAAGACAATATCGGAGCTCTTGAATGCAATACGAAAAGTTAGAGATGAGCTTCAACTAGATTTAAATTTAAAGAAAAAACAGAACACAATAGATTCATATTTCACTAAATTGTCTTAGACTGAGCTACGGTTATATATATGTATTTTTATTAGTTTTTTTCATTCTATTCTCTTCTTCTTTTTTAGCTGTTACAATTTTTTTATTAGTCAAATAATAGAAATTTGATTAACATTCTAAGATATGGAGTATTTTTATTATATTAATATAAAAGTTCAACTTATAGGATTTTTCTAATTTAATTTTGAAAAATACTCCCTCTTTTCAACAATAGTTGTCCACTAATGACTAGGCACACCCCTTAAGTAACTATAAGTAGAAGGGTAATTTTACTATATCACCATTTGAATATAATAAATATAATGTTTTGAAAAATGTAATAAGAAAATGACTATAATTAATGATAAGGGTAAATTATGAACTAAGTGTAAAATTATCCATAGATTTCATAAAGTGAACAAGTATTGTTGGGCATCTATTTTTAATATAGTGGACAAGTATTGTTGAACGAAGGGAATAGTAAAATTGATCATTGAAAATCGCATTATGACAACTAAAAGAAAAATGGAGAGATCGAGTATTAATTTTGGAAATTCGCAATGTATGAGAATGACACAGAAATAAATAATTTGTCACGACCCAACCCATTCGGTTGTGCGGGCACCCACTCTAACACCTAAGTAGGAGAACCCTCATATCCCAATAGTCAAACATTTGGAAAATTTAAAGAAAACAGATATACTTACATTAATTAAGATTTTATAAATAATATCTTTAGACACACTTTTAGTTAAACCTTGTAAAGTAATTTAACAACTCACATGGGTCTAGTCTCAACATGTACAAGAGCTACTAAGAGTACAACTGAACAAGATAATTAAAAGACACAACTCCCACCACGCGGAAGGAAGGATAGAAGCTGCTGGAGAATCTTTTCGTCTTCACCTTAGGAGACATCACCAACCTGCATCCAAATTATGTCAAAAAAGACATAGCAAGAGCAATATCAGTACAAAACACGCGTACTGACAGGCATCATCGGTCAACCCGACGCCCACCACATAACATAAGAAACCAACTAGTAAGATCATAAATTAAACCACTCGCTTCTTCACCTTTACCCTATCTTAAAATACCTCCAAATTACACTAGCACTCTAACTACTAACCACCTTCCAGTCAACCTACTTACTAGGTACTTGATCATAGCCTAACCATTCTAACACGTGGAAAACATTCCCAATTACGACTACAAACATTCCAACTAACAGCTCACGTCATACCCTTACTTTCTCGTCACACAAACCAACCATGGTCACATAGCACCTTAAACTCAACTTACTTCCCACTAAACTCAAACTCTTTCCCCAAGGTGAAATCTACCTAAGCATATTCATCACACACGCTGCCACTACTTCCCGCCCTTACAACACACGAACAATCAAATATGAATTATCACAACATATACCCATTAAGTGTAACATATATAAGTCAATACAACCTTATACTCACAAGCGCATATCGAGCATATACAACATCAACAACAATTACAAACAACCTCACGTTTCTCCGGTCACACAATTATACCACATCATTAGTCCTCTAATGGAATCCAAGCCCAAACAGTTAGCATACCGACACGTGACAACAAATCCCAGCTAGTATGCTGGAACGTGGCAATCGATCCCATAGTTATGCCGGAATGTGGCAACCGATCCAAGTTAGTTATGCCGAAACGTGGCAACCGATCCAAGTTAGTTATGTCGGAACACGTCAACCGATCCATTCAACACACCACAATCACAACCACAAGTGTATCCTCGAAATCATACATTTAATTCATGAATTCTTGGAAATCATAATTAGTTCATCTTATTTACAACAAGTGTTATCAACAATGTATCATTCATATACATACATGTATCATAATAAAGCAGGAACAAACATACATCACACAATCATAGAATCACAACCATCATCTAAGAATTACTCATCAATCCCTATCATACATTCATAATTCTAGTTCCATTTATGATTTCATATCCTTATTCTTGAAACAATTCTATCCGAGATAGCAATTCTAAAAGCCCTAACAAGTCATCAATTTCTCTTCTCAAGACATAAATCCAATTACTTTGCTTTCTAAAAATTACCCATGGAATTCACTCGGTGCACGAAGGTCTACACATAAACCCTACCATTGATTTACATATATTACGTAGTAAGCACAGATTTATCACTACTCAATTCATAAAACCTAGCTTACCTGGGTGCCAAGTAGTTGCACAGAGTTTTTGACATCGATTCCAGTTTTTTGGGATTCGTGACGGTGAATTTGGCCAAAACTCCGCAAGATATCACCATCCCCACGTTAGAAACCTCTTTCTCCTTCTTTCCCAAGCTTAGAGCAGCTTTTCTAACGTTTCTAGGGTGTTTTACGACTATTTAGGTGTTTTAGAAAGATGGAGAAAATAGGATTTCTCGTAATTTACGTTATGCCTCGCCTATCTCGCCCTGGCGCCAGCTTATCCCACCCTGGCGCCGCCGCTCTTGCGGCATCTGGCCCACTATGGCAGGACAAGGGCCCAGATTTTTCCCAGATTTTACTTTTCTTAAATAACGACGATTTTGGGTCGTTACAATAGATACCAATTTACCCCTCGTTCATCCCCGAACAACTAGTTCACGAACATCACACGCCTTATTTCGATTTGCTTTTACATTAAAGAATTGGTCCACTACGGAACCATGACGAGTGGTAACTTTTAACTAGTTGATACAAGCAAAGTACTATTCTCAAAGACCAGAGGAACAAATTGAGGCAACACATGAAGGAAACGAACACGCTTAAAATGACACAGCCTGTCCCGCTAGGGAGGTAGCCTCCCACTGAGGCGGGGCCACTGTGGCGAGGATCTCCCACTGAGGCGGGAGATCGGGGACAAGAAAAGGGGGAAAAAAGGGAAATATTTTTCCATTTCTCCCTTAAACTCCCAAAATCCTCTCGATCACTCTCCTCCGAAAGTCAAAACTCAGGTAATATTCTTGTTCTTTACGCACTTTACTTCTATACTTGATTAATAAAGACTGCTTTCCGATTAACTGATAAAAAATTAGTCAGTTTTTGGGTAGTTACTCGAAAGTAAAAGTAGGTTGTTTGTTTTGATAGATAAACGTAGCATGGACACTTCCCTTACGTCCCCAACGTCTTCACGACGTTCTAGGCGTAAGAATTTCATAGAAATTCAATCGAATTGATACCAAAAAGGTTGGGAGAAGTTGAAAAGTCTCTCTGCTTAAAACTTGAATTTGAGGGGTATTTAGGGGTTATTTTGCTGAAATAATTGCATAACTAGGTTCTAGGGTAGTTTATGTACTCTGATCTGCTGGAATTTCGTCGAAAATGGAAGTTTTTGGGACGAAGAGACGCCATAACTGCGTCTATTATTCGTACCAAATGAAGGTCACTCTGGCGGCCTTCATCCCGCTGTGGCGGGATATGCCAGACCAGTGGCCTGCAACCCTTAACCCAGAATTTCCTTTCTTCTCATACAATTCTTGCACTGTCTCTTTCCATCGTGTACTAACTTAATATTTGTCATCGCTCTTGCAGGCTTTCTAATGACAGGTCGGAATGAAGAAAACTTAACCTTCATCCGGTTCCCCGATGTCGCGAGTCGGGAAAGGCATCATGACTACCGCAACACGGGTGTCTGCTGCGAGAGGGGTTTTGTGCTACTTAAGTTAGAGGAGAAGGCGCATGCTTTTCATTCTCGCCTGATGGAATTCGGATGGGCTCCGCTGACTGAGGCTTCCCCAGATCACGCTCTACTTGAGTGAGGGAGTTTTACGCCATCCTACCTACTTTTCGATGGGACGACTTTCACCCCCGTCATTCGTATAATGGGAGTTGACCTTCCTCTGAACGCCACTGCCATCGATGAGGATCTAAAGATACCGGAGGTCTCGAACGCTGGGTATGAGGCCAAGTTGAGAGAGATAGATCTGGAGTGGTTGAGAGATACTCTAGTTGAGCCTGAGCGCCGGGATCAGGTTTACTGGGCTACTGATGAGGCCATCACTAGCACAGACTGGTCACCTGATGCTAAGAGGTGGCTACAGTTGGTGCCTAGAAGGATCCGCCCGTCGCGCAACTTTACAGACGTGACCTTTCCCCGTGCCTTGGTAGTGGCGTGCGCCATACAGGGTATAGAGCTGAATGTGGAGACGCATATTATCTCCCAGTGGAAGATGTTCTACCGGGGTAACAAGAAGGCGTTCTTTCTCCCTTGTATTATTATTGTTCTGTGTAAGTGGGCAGGAGTACCATTTATGGATGCCGACGAGGTACTTCATATGGATCCCACCCTTCACACTACTTTGGTTAGGACATGTTCTACTTCTAGGAGCAAGAGGAGGAGGACTGGCAGAGCTAGCAGCAGTCAGGCGGCCGCAGGGTCGGACGAGGAGGGAGGCGACGACACTCGTCCCACACTTTTGCGTCACAGGTAGAGGAGGACTTGGCAGCGGTGCGGAGGAAGATGGGGTGCCCTATTACTCCCACCATTTCGGTTCCCCCAGCACTGCCCTAGAGCTTGAGATGCTCCGACGTGAGGTGCGCCAGGAGATAAGGAAGAACCTGGCGAGGGACCGTCTGATGATTCGGCTCTAAAAGGCAGGGAAGATCATGTTTACCTGCATCGCTCCCGGGTAGGAGATTCCCATAGCGGAGAAGAAGGATTACTTTTAATTTTTGGTTCTGGAGGAGGCGGTGACCGGCCTGGTGCCCCCGAATGAGTTAGATTCCAACACCAACACCTCTCGATCGTAGGGTTCTTGAGTTGCTTTCTTCGCCCCTCTTTGGACTTGTAAATTTTTAAGACACTCTGTTTTATCTTGTGATTTCCTAAGTTTTTGTAAGCATGTGGATGCTAGTTTTTGCAGTCTGATGCAGCCTTATATTAAACTTAAGGTGTTATGATCTATTAACTCTGCTGCTAAACACTGATAGACTGGTAGGGTAAATTCGAATACCAATCGGGGTCTGAAATTGTGATTCAGAAAAATAGGGGAGACACGGTTGAGGTTCTGCCCCGCCCTGTCCCGCTCTGGCGGAAATAATCCCTCCCCAGCGGTCAAAATGGAAACAGAACCTGGCCAAAAAATTTCTCGGATTTTTCTCTTTTCTATAAATTCCCAAAGGTTCCCAGCTTTACCCTGAACTTTTAGGATACTACTCCTACTAGAAAAATCATTGTCTACTCCCGGTCAATCCCATGATATACGAACCAAAATTTATCCGTATTATTTTAGCGGCACAATTCACATATTTCCAGGATACACCCAGATATTCGCATAGTCATTGCACAAGACGCGTCCAGCTCTTTCACGTAATTTGTTTTGATCAATTTGGCCAACACATAGCACATATCAAGTTTCAGGCACACATTTATAGTACACATAATCATGCTACAGTCGAACAAGTTTGACTTCACATTCACAGTAAATTCAGAAAACAAGAAGTTCACACTCACACATTCAAGCAGCAACTCAAGACAAGTCCAATTTTTTAATTAGTTACTTCTCTCCATGGATGACTATTACTGATCATCCACGCATTTTACATCACCCCTAGGGTCAGATAACAATTGGAACCTTCCCAGTTCCAATTTACCTTGCTGGTGCTCCTTCAGTCATGACCACGACTTTCAGTTCACTATGTTGAGATAACAATTGGAATCGGGAGATGCCAATTGGACTCAACTCATACCACAAGCGACACTTCGCACGAAAAGAGAGAATGAATGGAACAATTTCCTACAATGCTTCCTAGCTTTCTGAAGATTAGATGTGGACGTCAACACACCCATCCGCAGGTTTTTAATCCACATTTTTCTCTTGTACTAGGAGACCGATAACCTAGTATCTGATATCAATTTCTCACGACTCAACCCATCCGGTTGTGCGGGCACCCACTCTAACACCTAAGTAGGAGAACCCTCATATCCCAATAGTCAAACAAGCGGAAAATTTAAAGAAAACAGATATACTTACAATAATTAAGATTTTATAAATAATATCTTTAGACACACTTTTAGTTAAACTTGTAAAGTAATTTAACTACTCCCATGGATCTAGTCTAAACAGGTAGAAGAGCTACTAAGAGTACAACTGGACAAGATAATTAAAAGACACAGCTCCCACCATGCGAAAGAAAGGATAAAAGCTGCTAGAGAATCTCTTTGTCTTCACCTAAGGAGACATCACCAACCTGCATCCAGACTATGTCAAAAAATACATAGCAAGAGTAGTATCAGTACAAACACGCGTACTGATAGGCATCATCGGTCAACCCGACGCCCACCACATAACATAAGAAATCAACTAGTAAGATCATGAATTAAACCACTCGCTTCTTGATACGCTCAAATTACACCTCTTTACAGAAGCATAAGCGATCGTTATCAAGTAAAGAACCCAACTTGTAGGTTGGGGTCGATCCCACGAGGAAAATGGTTTAGACTTTACTTTTAACTAACAATTATATTCAATTAGT
>JAJOOO010025854.1:0-17182 GCA_029582685.1 Solanum piurae | reverse complement strand
GGTGAAAAAAAAGAAATTTTGAAGTTGAAAATATTTTTTAAAAATAAATTTCAATTTTTTTTGGGGGTGGAGGGGCTGGTAGGGGGTGGGTTTGTGGTAGATCGGGGTGGGTGTGTTCGGAAGAGAGTTTTGGAAAATGTTTTCCTTAAGTTTTGAAGGGAAGTCATTTTTCTTAAATTTGAGGAAAATGAGTTGATTTGGAAAATATTTTCCAAGACATTTAACCCAACCAAACATGAAAAAATTGAAAAACATTTTCCGGAAAATGTTTTCCTTCATACCAAACACACCCTATATGCTGATAATATATTTGTTATATACATGTTATACACTGAGTATACATCGCTAATGAGTAATGACTCATTTTTCATGGGAGTTTTAAGTCAATAGCAAGAAAATTTTAGTCATGCATGTAGTGATGTTGTATCACATTTGATTATACCCATTTATTGATCGTACTTGAAATTAATCTCATTGTGTGGCCATGACAATCACAACTCTTTATAACAAGTTAACATCCACTTTTTATAACATTATTTCATTATAACAAATGGAATCGTTTTTGAGGAAAGGACCAAAACAATCCATTTCATTGCATAATGCGAGGAACTAGAAAGTGAACAAATGTCAAAGATTTATCATTATAAATTTATTATTAGTTTTTAAGATTTTTTATTAATGAATTATTACTGTCATTTGATATTATAAAATTAAATAATAAGTAATCTTCTATAACATAAATTTTAAAAAATTATGGGTACTTTTCGTCTATAAGAACCAATAAGATTTAAATGTTAATTGTTTTTTAAGGCGTATAACAATATTTATCACTATACAATGTATGTAACAAATGTTTCAAACAAACTAAATTATTATAAAGAAGTTTGACTGAATTTTTATTTCTTTCATCATTAATCCCTATAAACTTATAATTAATTAATTAATCCACTTTTATCCCAAGAAAGAAAGATGTCACATAATCTATACTCATATTACAAGCATCTTATATAATTATTGTACTTTGTGCTATATATAGATCCTTCCATTTATATTTTTTTTTCACAATACACAAACATTATTTTTCTATACTCTTTAAAAAAATTAAAGTTCTAGTTTCACCCAAAAAGAATTTCCAAGGAATACATGGCTGAACCGCCTGAATATAAGTATGTAAGCCTCAGTGACCTTCTGAAAAATCAACCAATTCATATACCAAAATTCAAAAATTCAGATTTTTACGATGGAAACACTTCATCATCACCACAATTTTCTTTGGGAAACTCTTCTCCAGATCAACCAGAAGTCGAAAAATTCAATGACAAATTCTGTTTTTTCTCAAAAATAGTTGAACTATCATTGAAGTTTGTTTCGTCTATTAAGAAGTGCTTTGTAAATTGACCTAGAGCGTAGCTGCATACGTCGAAGGATGGTCAATTGAATATCTTTTATATATATATATATATATATAGAGAGAGAGAGAGATGACATATGACTCTTATATTTACATTTGAATTTTTAGGTAATCTTAGCGAAGTTCTTGATTTAGTCGCTTTGATTGATATATTTATTGAGATGAAATTTTGTCATACTGTGGGAATTTCAATAATTCTTAAATAAAAATTGTCCAATGTCCTTTTAACTACTATTTGACCGTGAATATTTCAAAATTTTATTTTCAAATATCTGTTAGCCTTAGATTTTAGATTTTGATTACAATAGGGGTCATTTGGTTTGATGTAAATAATACGACGAATGCTATAATAAAACTGATGACAAAAAGGAAAAGTTGGGGATATTAGAATTACCTTTTAAAGAAATTTGCTTAATATCCAGAAACAGCTCAACAACAGTCATATAAGTAAGGATTATTTAGGTAAATCATTTATTTTTTGTATAAAATTAAATTTTAATGTTGACTAGAAACAGGTCAGCAATAACCAGACAAGTAAGAAATATTGAGGCTAACCAAAAGATTGGATAGAATCAAATTTAAACGTTGACTAAAAAAACTATAGTGAAATATAATCAATCAATATTTACCAAATTTGAAAAATAAATAAATCAGAAGAAATAGTTCCTGCCTCTTATTTTAACTTTTCTGATTTTGATACATGAATTAGTTGTATGAAGATTAGTAATACGAATTATTTCGCATATAATATATAATATAAAAATTATTATACGACTAATATAGGTAATACGTGAATTGATTTTTAGGAATTATGCATTTTTATTTATCATCTACATATTGCTAGTGCATGTATTATATTTAGTCTACCTTCTATTACATATATAAAATAATAACTCAATTCTCAACTATACACCAATACTTTACAGAGGTCCTATTATCTGCAATTGAATTTTACCATGGCTGCCATGGTAATACAATATTTTATTTTTTCATTTTTTTCACTTTTAGTCCATAATAAACTTTTTCATGACCATCACCTTCAAATCTTTCTTAAAAATAGACAGCATAACCAAAAGAAAGAAAATGACAATCCTTTAATTTCTTTCACCTCAATGGAAAATACTTTCAATCCGACATTGAAAAATGATATTACAACTTTTGCTATAGAAATCTTTTCGATTACAGTAGCAACCCAATTTTCTTGATTGGAACTGAAAGTGGGTATTAGAATTTGAAATTTGTGAGTTTCTTGATTGAAATTGAAAGTGTGTATTAGAATTTGAAATTGGGCAAGCAAATTTTCATCTTCAAATTCATAAAAAAAAGCAACTGGAGAACCATAATGGCAGTAAGATAATAAAAAGATTCAACATTCATATCAATTTATTGAATTCAACAATGACAACTAGATTTTGTGCAAATAAATTATCGAAAAGATAGAAGAAAGACGGAGAATGATGGGTGTGATGGAGATAGAGATGGATTGGAGGAGATGAGAAATTTGGAAACAATGGAGAAAAATGAGATGATTTAGGAAGACGAATAGAATGGTGGAGAAAAAATGAAAAACATCAAACTTGATGTATTTTGGTGATGATTTTTTTAAAAAAAAATTAATTCTGAAAATATGTGCGTGTATTACACTCTGCAACAAAGATTTGGGAGTGACGTTTTAAGTGTATCAATATTTGTGTTTAAAATACTTTAGGGGGTAATAGGACCCCTGTAAAGTATAAATGTGTAATTGAGAATCAGGTAATAAGTTGAAGGGGTATTTGACCATTTTCTCAATTTTCAATAACTTATACATGCACCAGTAACATAACGTTAATTTTCGATATCAAAATCTGCACCAAAAATCAAACATGATATAAAGCAACTAATTTATATACCAACATTAGCTTAGTTTATAACTCAATCAATTTGAATAAAAAAAATGACATTATCAAAATTTTATGTTCTTTGTTTATCGATCTTAGGGGTGTTCGTGGTTCGGTTTGGATCGGTTATTGGTTAAAATCAAAATCAAATCAATCTAGTCGGCTTTTTAAATATCTAAAACCAAACCAATTCAAACGAAAAAATAACCATCGGTTTGGTTATTGACAGTTTGATTTGGTTTTCTGGTTTTTTCAGTTTGAAAGTAATAAATTTTTGAGGACATACGTATCTTGATAGACACAAACACCTAGTACATGAGCAATCCACTGAAAAGCTATTGTCGGTTCAATTAAGCAATTAAACAATACTAAAGTTATCATTACACGAACAAAGTGATTCAATTAAGAGAAGGTGTAACTATCTTATGAAAGGTATGGTAGGTAAAGACTAAAGTAATGAATTTTGATGGACTTGGACTTGTGATTGTAGTAATAGATGGACTAAAATTTAAGTGTTGGACTTGAGAAAATGGTAAAGTTAAAAAGTTAAGTTACTTAAAATTTAATAAAATATTTATATTTTATTTATGAATGATATATAAATAATTATAAAATTTCTATATATAATTTATCGATTCGATTTGGTTAGTTTTTAGTAAAATCAAAACCAAACCAAATAGTATCGGTTTTTCAAAATTTAAAATCAAACCTAACCAAATCAAACCAAATTTCAATTTTTTTAATCGATTTGGTTCGGATCGCAGTTCGATTTGTTTTTTTAACCATAACTATGAACAACCCTATCTCATATGATAGGTATGACTAATCTCACATAGGAATTTTTTAAATATTTTTATGTTTATTTGATCAAAAGTTTAAAAAATTATTTTTTCTACGTAAATAAGTTATTTGAAATTGTAATATAATTTTTTTTTCAATTTCGATATCCACTGTATCATGTTTGTTTTATATGAATAATCTCAATAATATTTTTCATCAGAACCCCAAATCGACAAAAAGAAGTCCAAAGAAACATCTAATTAAGTAATATCTTTTTAAATTCAAGTTGTATTATTTTAAAAAAAAACATTTTCACCCTTTATTATTTTTATTATTATGGGCAGATGAGGACAAATATCTAGCTTTTATAAAGTAACAAATTTGGCCAAAATTACTAGGTAAAGACACGTGAATTGATATCATATGAAAAGTAATGCTTTTTCCTAATTTATTTTTTTGGTATAATAATCTTCATTTCATTTAATATTTGGCCACGTGAAGACTGAGTTTGTATCCACTATCCAACAAAAAAAATCAAAAAAAAAATCAATTTTGTTCTATATTTAATATATATTTTGATGTTTGATTAATTTAAATATTAATAAAAAAATTATATTAAAAATAAAATACTCTCTATCAATGATGACTCGACTCTTCAAAATTTTAAATTTTCAAAGTAAGAATAATAAAGATTCATCAGAACTCTCAAATTATTATTAATATCAATCTAATTGTTGTTTTAAGTTACTTATGAAGTGGTCACAATCTATATCTACTATTTTAATTCGTTTTCTCAAGTAAAGTCGTTAAATATCTTTCATATATCTTTATACAGTTACTTGGTTCGATTTTAGAAATTCATATCCTTGAAAATTCGTGGATTATCCCTTTGGAATTTTTTGTTTTCTGATTATTTTGATTTTGCTTCTGCACTCTAATATTTTATTATGAAATTATAATCTCTAACCACAATTTAGAATCATATTCAATTTTAAATTTAAAAATATATATTCAATAATTTAATAGGCTTCTTGAATTATTCTAGAGAGTTCCAAGAACGATAAGATATTTATGAGAAGCATCATCATGCTGATGTAAAAGTTTTATTAACTCCTATTTTATATTATATAATTTCAACTTCTCTTTTTTGGAAAACGTTCAAATTTCACTTTGTGAAATAGCTTAAATTTATCTTCGATTCGTAGTTGAGGTCAAATCTATTATGTTCTTGTATAAATAAATAAAAAGTGATCAAATTTGTTTTTACTATAATAGATAAATAATTTTGTGGTAATTATTAGAGATAATAATATAATTATTATATTATATTTAATAGTAATAATATAATATAATTTATTTATAACAAACACTTAAAATAAATGTACTAAAGGCGGTAACGATTCTAAATGTAATGATATTGACTCAATTCTATTAAATATTTCTGCGATAATATATATTGCCTAAAAAATAATTTGTTGCCACTTAAATGTCTCTTTTATTGTAGTGTAATTATGCAATAGTCCAAATTTAATTTTCATTTTTTTTTTCTTTTCATTCGACGATCAATATTTATATTAGGACTGACTCAATTGATTCATTTCCAAAAACACATTTCCAACAAGATTTTCCTATTTAAAAGATTCGAACTTAAAACTTCTAATTAAGAATAGAGAGATCTCGACCGCAATCGACTCATCTTGTTCCTTCAATTTACAAAGCGGTAATATCGAATTGGTATCCGATAAAACCATATTTTATTTAATTTACAAAGCTATATTGGTCCTCCTAGTATATTGTTGTACTGAAAGATATATTTCTTTATTCTCACCATATAAAAATTAATAATAATAGTACAAATACTTATTGGGATGAGCTAACGTTTGTCCACGTATATACTACTCCTAAGTTCCAATTTTTGTGAAGAAATTAGAAGTAGAAAGACCAAAATATTTAATTTTAATTATGCATTTATATGAACATATATTATTTTCAAAAATAAAAACAAAAACTATATATTTAAAAATTACATGAAAAACACGAGACAACATAATTACTGATTATAAATAATTTATTAAATTGAGAAAATTATAATTTTAAAAACTTATTTGACTCTCAAATAATAACACTACTAAAAATTGCAAAGAAAAACTTAAGCGATTCTGTCGATTTGTCAATATAATTTTAAAATTTTATTTTTCACGTAAAGATGAGTAAAACTATAAAAGTAATGTATTTAAAGAAATGAAATTGAGGATGCCCATCAATTATATAAAATATACAAATATAAGTTTTTACTGAAAAATCAGTATACAAAAAAATAAAATTCTGTCGATATTTGCTCATATTAATCGAGACACCATTATTTTCCGAAATATTTGGACGATCCATTTAGTTTTATTAAATTTTAGGGTATAATCGATGAACGTTTGTTAATTTTTTGCTTTATTTTTAGTAGTGTAACACCCCTACTCCCCTAGTATAAAATAGGGACTAGATAACATCATTTGGTAAAAAAAGATAAAACATTATCTTATCTTCAACTATACATGTTCATTTCTTGATTGGAATCATTGGAGAATAAAGAATCTAAAAGATGTGAGTTTTTTAGATAACAATAATTATTTTCCCCTCCACCTTTTGAACCCTAAAGAGTTGATAGAGACTTGACATGTTGTCCACACGGATTCTAATACAGTGATGGAACTGCTTTACCCTCAATCAGAGGTCTCGAGTCTGATTCTTGAATATGAATTTTTTTTTGTTGAGAGCATCATGCATCCTAAATAAACCCTGTACGTAGTGCGCGGTCAGAATTTAGTCGAGACTTTAATGCAGGCTCCAGACTCTGATTAAAAAAAAAAGACATGACTTGTTGTGTTCTTTTATTATATCTATAATGATGAAATGACTAATGCTATCATTTTCCATATTTTCATTATTATTTTTTAGGAAAAAGTAATATTGTTCTTGTTGCCACTTGTATAAAAGATAGTGAAGAGGGGTATGGGGGTCCTCTATGGAAAAATAATTATGTGGAAATTTTTTTTCTTTCTAAAATTGACACGTAATCTTTTATAACAAGATAGTAGAAACAAAGAAATATTGGGTCCCTATGGTTGAAATGCTAGAAATTGATTAATATCTTTTGTGTTTATTGAGGAGATATATAGTAGTATATTATGTACAGGACTAAGTATTATAATATGTGAAAAAAGAAAAATGTAATGAAGAAAAAAAAAGTTGAGGATCACTATTAGACAATATTACAATATTGAACTAGCTACATAATATGTTTCGATAATTTCAGCTAATCGATTGCTAAATAGCTTTTAATTAATTGAATTTTCTTATAATTCAATGCTAATCTATAGCTAAATAAAATTAGTATGAAATTTTTACTATTTAGCTATAAAATTTTATTCGTCCTTAATTTTTATTTTATAGTTCCAACGAAAAAATAACAACAATATATATACAACGTCAGCTTCAATAATTTTTGAACGAAAAAGTGATAAAGAGAAAAAATAGAAGAAAGAGAAGATCTTCAAAATCTCTAATTTAATAGGAATTTTATTGAAAGTACTTGTATGTATATTATGTAAAGATCTTGTTGTTGTATTTTAAAAGTCAAATAATATTTTGTAAGTTATAATAAATATGAAATAAGCTAATTTATTTGATCACATACCATAGTAAGTAGCATTTTTTTGGTACATCATAGTGTAATGGATGAGGTTGCTTTTCTCTTAATTAGAGATATTAATTTTGAGCATTTAGTATAAAAAAAAGTGCTACCTTTTGAGTGAGTCCTACCTAACATAAATCTGACTTAGTTAGGCTCTAATGCAGATATCGAACACCGAATAAAAAAAAACATCTTCCGATAGGATAAAATATTATCTTTTACCATCTTTCGATATTGAAGTCTGTCCATATAGAATTTATTCGAAAAAAACACTCTATTAAAAAATATCAGAATTTTTTACCAAACTAAGCCATTATTTAAAGCAATTTACCAAAATAGTACGTTTTTCTAAAATTTTACAAAACTAGTATAAACGTAGTTCATAGTAACGTTTTAGGGTATATTTTATTTTTAAAAAATTTAGTTGTGTGTTGACAGCGTTAAGTTGAGAAACGTTACTGTGAGTAATATTTTATAATACGTTACTATGAGTCACGTTACTCACAGTAACGTTTCTGAAGAATCCAATACTACAAATTTAGAATCAAATCCTGTAAATGTAGCTATTGAACGTTATTAACAGTAATGTTTTACCTTTAAAACGTGATTGTATGTTTGGAGCGGACACATCTAATATATCTATAAATTTCAATTGATTGGAGCTGTTATCTGCATTTTTTCTTTGATAAGTCATTGCTATTGAAGTCTACCTAGTCTAGATATGTTGCATATATTTTATCATTCATATGCCAAAAATTGTTTCTTGCATTAGCTCAAAGTGCATTGAAATTATAATAGTTACTAGTATTCCATGAGTCACGCCATTTGTGTTTAATTAGTGGATGTGGAAATTGGTTCTGTTTAGAAACCACACATAAGTTATATATGTGCAATAATTTTAGAATTTTCCATTTAGTACTACATGTAGCTAAGTTAAAAATCAACATTGTGTTCAGTTGGCTTAGAAACCAACATTGTCATATCACTATCTTAATTTTTTGAAATGGATTGTTTGACGATAGTTCTCTATTAAGTTCTAATTTATGCAGAAATGAGCTATTGAGCCCGCACAAAAAGCTAACACGACTTTATTTGGATACGAGCACATGTCATACTTTTTTGAGAGCTACAAAGTGGTCGCTGAAATTTTTTGCCTTTATTTTCTTGTTGTTTGGAGGGAGTTGAGTTGGTTGCTTCTTATGTATTTGGCACTCTTAATCATAGAACACAATTTCTCTCTCGATCGAGCTGCTTCGAAATGCTTTTACTTGAGCCGAGAGTCTTTTGGAAACAACCAACTCTCTACATCCCAATTAGGAAGGGGTAATATCTACGTAGTGCATACACTCTCAGTTCACCGCTTTGCAGTAGAGTTTAACTTCTCCATTTTCAAGGAGTTACTCATAGTAACGTTTCTCAACTTAACACCGTCAGCACACAACTGAATTTTTTAAAAATAAAAAATATATCCTAAAACGTTATTGTGAAATACGTTTATACTAGTTTTGTAAATTTTTAGAAAAACATATTATTTTGATGAATTGCTTTAAATAATGACTTAGTTTGATCAAAACTTCAAAATATCATATTCAAAACTCGAAATCGAACATTATCTTCCACTATACTAGTGCATTTTTCTTTATTGGAATCATTGGAGAACATAGAATCTAAAAGAAGTGAATGTTAATATTTTCGAAAATGATTTCTCCATATTTTCATTTTGTTGCCACTTGGAAAAAAGATAGTGAAAGAAGTGAATAGTTATATATATAAATAAACATTATGTGAAGATTTCTTTCGAAAATAGACACGTAGTTGGTGACTAGAACAAAGGTATGGACCCTCATGCTATAATTGGTGACAAATTAAAATGGACCAAATAGTCCAAATGTTGCACTAAGAAGCAAAGAGAAAAGGTGGTGGGGGTGGGGGTGGGCATGTATAGTTAGGTTTTGACACTCACATGTAGGTTTTTTTACTTTTAGACATACTCCGGACTTTACTACTAGCTTTGAGCTTTCTTGCTTGCTATGCACCAGCTAGTGAAATGTGTTACCGAATGTGCCAAACAACATCTTATGTAGGATTTACGTGTGCTAATTTCAATTAGAAAATTACTATCACTTGGGCCTAAGCTTCTAAACCGTGTACCTGAACTTCGAAGTTCTCTCGCTTCTCGAAAAAGAAATTTATTAAGTCTTCGATAAAATTGACAACATCCCCCCTCAAAGACACGATTCTAAAACAAAATCTTTTGAAAGAGAAAAAAGATATACATATTCTGAAATTTATTGATTCAATTAATTCTAACATATTATATATAGGCCTATTAAAGAGAGTACTTAACAGGCTTTCTTATCAAAAGATTTTTTATTTATTTATAGGAATAATTAAAATCAAAAGACATTTTGTGATTAATATAATTTGTTTTGGACCTACTATATATGGTTTCACACTTATTTCGTATCTTATTGATGTGAAATTTATCTAGAATATCATATTATACCTCCTTATAGAAACTCCCTTGTTAAGATTTTCTTGTAATAATAAATCTAATTATATTTTTATAGACCATATTTTAAAAGACCAAAGCTAGATACCCAAAAAGGCAAAAAAAAGCAAACATTATTTGTGGATTTAACAAAATATCTCTTGATTAAGATATGATCCAAAATGATCTCTTTTTAAAGATATTTGGAGGAATAATCTCTTGATAATTGCTAATTATAGCCAAAATTTTATAATAACATCGTATGATTGAATATTTATTTAATAAAATTGTTAACTCATGCTTGCTGTAAATTAAATATTCCTATTTAAAACCTTTTAAATATTAGGTAAGATTCAATGAATTTGTTATCATGAAGTATTGTTAGCAATTCCCAAAGTCAACATAGTTTCTAATTCAAGAATTAAAAAGTAATTTCCTTATCAAAATTTAGAAATGAATAAGGAAGGCAACTTACCAATTTGATTCTAAAAAATAGACAATTTATTATTAAATTAAAATAAAGTTCCAATTATTAAATAAATTCTCAAAACATTGAGCAATAATGCAAATTGTAAAGATAAGTCTATAAGCCAATGGAACTTTTGCTTAGTGCTCAACAAGTCAAGTCTAATGGTTGAAAAATAATTTTATCAAAAGTGAGTTTGGTCTAATTTTAATATTTTTTAATATTTTTTTTGTTATTTGACCAAAAAAAGGGAAGGAAAAAAGAAAAAAAGCATATCACTTAAGTGGAAAATGATGTGGAAAAAACCAAAAGGACTAAAGAGATTATATTTCTATTTATATTAAAAATTACAAATAAAAGAGAAAGACCACATCTTCATTTCCAATTAACAAATTCAAGAATTTGAGTAATGTTGATTGTAAATATCTTTGTTTTATTTTATATGAGATGATAATATTTGATTGAGTATGTTATTTATTTATTTAAAATAAAAAATAAAAGATCTAAGTATATTCATAATGTTTGTAATTTATTGTATATTTTTATCATATACTTGTTGAACATATGAAAGTTCACATAATTATCTTTCGTTTTATATATATATATATATATTTTCTGTTCACAATTTCTTATCGCAGAAATTTTAATTGATCTGATTGATACATTAGAGTGCACGTAGAATATATTTGATAGTTTAGGGGTAAAATTATTAGTACTTTTTTGTATTTTTCTACATACTTTTTATTTTTTTTATTTTTTATAATAGCAACTAGTAAATAACAAAATCATGTTAGATAATCGTGGGAGGAACAAAACGTAATGAAATTAACTTATGTATGGAGCTTTCATGAAGTGAAATATAAATATAAATTAGCCACATGTATTAAAAATACGTTTTGAACTTATAGTCTCGATTATATTAGAAAGTAAGAAACAAAAGATTATATCACTAATATTGAAGGAAAGAAGAAAAAAGACATGATACATAACTATGCTCTTTTAAATCGCTTCATATGACATTTACACCCTCAAACTTTATGTATGCACAAATAAACATTAAAACTTGTATAAAATTGAATAAGTAGATACATGCGTCATATTTGACGTTTGATGAAACAATTCACATCCAACACAATATCCTACTCTACTTGTTCAACTTTATATAAATTTAAGGACATATTTACGTATTACGTCAAGAAAACATGGAGGGAAGCAAACAGACAAACAACTTATGGTGTTGGATCAGAAGGTTTGATTTTTTTGTGTATAAATAGAAGAAGGGGTGTTTGGAGGTGAATATCATTAGCTTTATCAAACTCTGTCCCAATTATGAATCTCCTTCAACACATCAACCCTTGAAAAAGAATTTTTTCTCTTCCAAAATCTTGAAATCCTATTTGCACTTACAATATTACAAAAAAAAAAAATTGTAAACAAAAAGTTTCAAGTTTTCATATTATTAGGTACCCTTTCTTACTTTCTTTCAATTATGAGCTTATGTTTCCTCTTTTTTGGTTCATAATCTTACTTTCTTACAAAAAAAATGCAATATTTTTCACTTGTTTATGGTTAAAAGTTGAGTATGACTTGTAAACAGATCTTAAGTTTCAAGATTTGCTATGAATCTTCTGGTTTTGCCCCTTTTTTTTTTATCTGATTATGCTTTCATTTGATTTTGGGCTCTCCTTATTTTTCTGTTTTTCTACTTCTAAGATGATAAATGATGGTTCTTGGAACTTAGAAATGACTGATACTATGTTGGATCTTTACATTTTGTTCATATATTGCTGTGATTACATATTTGTAAGTGAAAAAATCAAGAAAATGTCTAGAAGTCTTAACCCCAGAAAAAGATTTCTCATTTTTAGTTTTTTGAACTTATGGTGTTAAGAAACCTGATGTCTACCCCCCTACCCCCCTTGGCAGAGGTTGGTTTTCCATCTTTTAGTGTTTTGAGCTGTGTATTGATAAAATTCAGTTTTTTTTTTAATTGTGAAATGGCATAAAGTTGGAATCTTTGTTAGAAAAGGTGGGAGGTTTTGGATAAATTGGGATTCTTCTGTTTGATATGAGTTAAGTTTATGAATTTTCAGTTTTCATTTCATAACTTGGATTATGTTTCTTATTGTTGTTTTACTGACTCACTGCTTTTAAGTGATTAATGTGTTGTTTCTTTGTTCTATGCAGATCCAGTATATTGAGCCCTTTCAAAAGTTTTTTGAAGATATAATCATCATTTCAACATAAGGTAAACTTTTGTGTCAATCACTTGGCTTTTGATTGCCAAGAGAGATTATTCAGTCATGGATTTTATGTTTGTCTAATTTTCTCTTTGATTACTTAAAGTTAATGTGTTGAGGCTCTAAAATGATGGACAATCTTGAAAATAATTGGACATGATTTGTAGTAATGTAAACAGTAATTACCAATTTTGCTACCTCAAAGATTGTATCATAACCAAACCAACTACTACCTCTGAGCAAGCTACTTATCCATTTAAGTTGTAGTAGGAAATCAAGAAATCGTTTTACGTGCTCCTGGAAAGTGTCAAAGATCTTTTTTTTTTGACGTTGGTGCTCGGTTTAACTTGTGTGCACCTTGACTATTCCACTGGATACCTACTACCTTCCACCAGCACAGGTATCAAGGCAAATGAGAAGAAATTAACCAGTGTCAAATATTTAGAAAAATGATTCTTTTATAATGGTGTGTGGGCCCATTTGTCTGCACATCAAATATTCCGCCAAGTAGCTGCTGAATCTCACCAGCACAGGACCGGGTGACTCTATCGACCAAGGCTTAGGAAGATGGAAAAAAATGGTTTATTTCTTCTACCTTTATAAAATGAGTTTTTCCAATGGTGTTTACTCTATTATATCATTTTAATCTTCCTTGAAGTGCTATGTTTCTTCTCTAATGGTGTTTATATTCATTCATTGTTTAGGTTCCAATCCATTATGGGCCTCTCACAATATCCAACTCCAGCAGATGCAGGAGTACTCGGTGCGATTCTAGTAAACACAGCCATATCCATCTCCATTATCAAGGAGATACTCCGATCGATCCTTCGTGTGATTGGCATCCGTATCGCATCATGGGAAGACTATTCTATTGAAGGACCCTTGGACTCACTTGAATGCCGTGGAAGCCCACCAGAGTCATACATGGAGGAGTTCAGAAACCAAACACCTGCATTTCGTTATGCCTCGCTATGTATCTCTAACCACCCTGAACAAGAATGCTCTGTGTGCCTGACAAAATTCGAGCCTGATGCAGGGGTAAACAGTCTCTCATGCGGTCACGTTTTCCATAAGCTGTGTCTAGAGAAGTGGCTCAGGTATTGGCATGTAACTTGTCCTCTTTGCAGAAATTACTTGATGCCTCAACAAGAAGAGGACGATACGTGTCCGATGTGAGATTAAACGTCTTACGGTGCCACTTCATCCATTTGATGATGTTATTATATACAGCTTAGTAGTGTATAGGCTGAGTAGTGGATGCTTGATCTTTGATGTGATGTAGCCTGTTAGCTTGACATATTTGTGATGCTTTGCGTCCTCTCAGAGTGACGGGTCTCTTTCGTGTGACCAAAAAACTTAATACCTTGTTGTACATGATTTAGTCCTGTAGCTTGTTGTGTTTGTAAAACTTTGCGTCCTCTCAGAGTGACGGGTCTCGTTCGTGTGACCAAAAACTTGTACATTATAGTACATGGTGTAGTCCTGTAGCTTATTAATGCTTTTCGTCCTCTCCAAGTGACAGGTCTCTTTTGGCATGACCAAGAACTTATACATTGTTGTACATATTACCCAAAGCTTTCTCTTATGTTCTTTATATGATAAATCACCAGAAAAAGGTGAAGAAGAAGGTTGTTAAAGAAAGTTCAGGTTCAAGTATGGATTGAGTGGTCCTTTCTTGGGCAACTACTGAGACATAGGTTGGTCCGATCCCGATCCTAGCCCACTCACCTTCTTCCAAGATTGAAGTTGGAAAAAGGAGTCCTATAAAACATATTGCAACTACGAACTTGAACATGCTTTCAACAACATACTCAGTGTAATCCCAAAAGTGGGGTCTGGAGAGGGTGGTCTGTATGTAGCCTTACTCCCACCTTGTGAAGACAGAGAGACTGCTTTCGAACATTGCTCTCGGTTTAGATTAGTTTTAACCGAAAGAAGTGGTTCTTGTGTGAGAGCAGTGAAAGAATTTTGTTTAAGAGTAAAAAAGAGGGAATGAAGAAAAGAACAAAAGAAAACAGAAATTTACTCTGTAATAGAATAAAGCTGAATGATGTGAAAGTTACAACAGAACTCTTCTTTGCATATTCAGTTTGGTCATAAAAAATAGTTCTTCTCTCAAACTTCCTTTCTGTAATATGTACTGACAAAGTTGCTTCCTATTTTCTTATCTAAATTGTTCAGAATGCTTTGTTATGCTTTCACTTCCGTATATTCTTTTTCTGGACTGTTTTTCCTTGAGTCGAGGGAAGGTTTGTCAGAAACAACCTCTTTACCTCTGAGGTAGGTCTAGGTAGGGCTAAGATCTGCGTACACTCTACCTTTCCAAGACCCCACTTTGTCAGACTAGATTGTGTATATTGCACCAAGAGGAGGAAAAAACTCTCTTCCTATTATATTCTTTTTTCCTCAACTCAATCTTCTTTCTTTCCTTTGTTGGTTATCTTAGTGGTGGGGTGTGGAGGCTGCTGCAACGTAGCCAGGATTTTCACTAAAGATAGTCAAATATAAAGATATAAACACAGAAAGAAGCCAAGAGGATTTAACATATAGTATATACGTAAATATGCATTAAAAAGGAAATTTTACTTATCTACACGGTGTAACTTCCTAGTGAAGGGGTGACAAGGGTTGCTCTGCGAAAGATGTGCAACATTTACCTATGATCATCCTTCATAAATTTACAACCTCACTTATCAATTAACACAGTTCTTATGATCAAGTATAAAAAGATAAATGATTATGAAATAACTATTATTGTATGCTTAATACTTTCATATCTGAAAACAGCTTTAACTGTTCATGAAGCTATGCTCTATGAATTCAGAAAGTTAGTTAAAGTCACTTTCCAGCAGCAAGTTCAGAGAGTTTCGAGCCAACGGACATGCTGGTGCGAGTCAGGCCGGAGTTCCTGTGGTATCTGCACCTGAATGAACCAGCATGTGTTGTTGGTGAACACAAGCAGCTGTACTTTACACTTGATGCCTTCCTTAAGACTGTCGGCGAAGAAGGCGTGGAGGATGACAATGGTGGTGAGCTCTTCATTGCTTCTAGACATAAATGTGGTAGATTTAACTTTTTCTTGCTAGTTTCTGCAATGCCAATTGATTGTTGAGCCATAGCTGGTTGTGGTTCCATCCTAAAGAAGAAATCAATTGGTATGAAGTATAAGAAGTTTTGTTTAGATAATATGAGGTGGAATATTGATTCTTGAATCAAACATCCTAGTTCATTGTGTCTCACACTTTATGCACACAAAAATCAGGCCGGGCCGAAGCCAGGTAGGGTCGAGGGGAGCGGAAAATTACACTGTTTATACTATGGATAAAGTTATTTATTTTATGTATATATAGTAAATGTTGAACCCCTTTGCTTTTTCATGTATTTACTTTATCATATTTTGAATCTCTTTAGTGAAAATCTTGGCTCCGCCACAGAAATAAGGTATGTCTCAAAATAAGAAACGATGGACGGGTAAATGCCGCTTTTTTTTTTTGAGTTCATATCAATTATCAGGATCCAGGGAAAGGTTTTTTGCTCGGCCCGTGAAAAGGTGCATGGGTTAACTCTATGGGCATGTAGTCGTAGTAGTCGCCCTAGAATACCTCTAGTCTTTACTAAAATATCATATATATTTTTATGAATGGGAATTGCGTGAATCTTTGATCTACATAGAAACTACATCACAATAAATCGAGTCCATTATGTTGAAAATGCGCTAGAAACATGTGAAGTCTTAACAACAAAATCATTGGATTCATCAAAATACTAATTAAATCCTATTTCGAAATGTATTTTTTTTTTTTAAAAAGAAAAAAATATGAAGAACATCATTGATCATAATGACATTCAAATCTTCCTATAAAGATCCAGCTCCCATCTTCATAACAGTTAACAACAACAATTACGCCTCTATTTTAAGCTAAGTTGGAATAGATTATACGAAAATAAATTTAATAACAATTTATTTTAAAAAAAAAAAACACCTAAAAGACCAACACATAAAATTGGAATCCTTAAAACATAAAAAGAAGATAAACTTAATACCTGAAAATTGCAAAGACTGGATAATTGATATAGATGCAAAAGGGGTTAAAAGTAGATGAGTAATTATTATATTATATGAAAGAGAGAACTGTTTTGCATTGTTTAATTATTTATTTATTTTTGGTTAATTAATCTTTAAAAAAAAAAAAAAAAAAAAAAAAAAAATTTTTTTCCCGTTTTTGAGT